>PVHX01007814.1:0-88304 GCA_004024805.1 Geosciurus inauris | reverse complement strand
AGAAAACTTGGAATGGAAACACCATTTGACCCAATTATTACACTCCTTGGTTTATATGGTTTATATGCAAAGGATTTAAAATCAGCATACTATAGTGACATGGCCACATCAATGTTTATTGCAGCTGAATTCACAATAGCTAAACTATGGAATCAGCCTAGGTGCCCTTCAACAAATGAATGGATAACGAGTGTGATATATATGCACAATGGAATATTACTCAGATGTAAAAAGAGAAATTAAATTATGGTATTTGTTGCTAAATAGATGGACTATTATGGACTCTTATGCTAAGTGAAATAAGCCAATCCCCCCCAAAACAAAAGGCTGAATGTTTTCTCTGATATGCAGATACTAACACATAATAAGGTGGGATAGAGAAAAGTAGAAGTTCACTGCTCTGGATACAGGAGAATGAAAGGAAGTGGGGGTGGGAATAGGAAAGACAGTAGAATGAATCAGACATAACTTTCCTATGTTCATATATTCATTCATACATGACCAATGTAATCCCACATCATATACAACTGCAAGAAAGAGAAATTATACTCTGGGTATGTATACCATGTCAAAATACATTGTATTGTCATGTATAACTGAAGAGAACAAATAAAAACTATTTTAAAAATTTTATTCTGTGGAAGCTGTTCTACAACTTGATATGCTGTAGATAACAGAGCAATGCAAACAAATCTTGTCTATTGACAGGTAAGTTCTGCCCTGTGGGTACTCTTTTCTCCTTCTTTGGCTATGGAGGTTGCTGGTCTTGTCTCCCTTTTCACATCCATTTGAATATTGAATCCTTAAATATGTCTTTTCTTACGAATCTCTTTAAAACCAGTTACAGCATCTGCTTAGCTCCCTCACTGATTAGTAACACAAAGTCTTTAACATGAGTTCATTTTTATGTGTCTTTGAAAGTCATGGTTCACTGTTTTGTAAAATTATTTTTAACAACAACAATTACTACTACTATTACTATTATAACTACTGAAGATGCTAATACTATTAAATTAACAAGGGATTTGGTTATCAAACATTCATCATATTCTTCAAATTGGGTAAATATTTTACTTGCACTAGATCATCTCATTTTTACGAAATCCTATGAGATAAATAAATCCTGTTATTATCTTTTTACACATGAGGAACCTGAAGCCCAGAGAGATTAATGAACTTAAACATAATAACACAGCTTGCACCTTCCTAGACCATGACATCCAGTTGAATCTGATTTCAGAACTCCTGTTCTTAGTTGCAACACTGCATTGACTTTCAGGGCACCATTTAGACTAAATTATTCCCTCTGCTGAGGAATAGAAGCAGAAATACTACTTAGAAAAAAGTTGGACCTTGTAAATCAAGCTGATATTTTGTATCCTTTTATTAAATGACTGTATTTAAGTCTATCCTGAAATATGAATTGAATCTAGACAGAGAGGTAGGATCAGTACATGGTCAAGACAGTGAAGTTGAATCTATTTAACCCTCCCTGACTATATTTATTAGTTTCAATCATTATACTAAAAATATTTTGAATTCCTAAATTATCACAACTCTAAATGATATGGTTAATATTTTCCAAGGGCATTAGAATGAATGTGGATGCTGACTATCAAGTGCTATTTTCTAATTTCCTTTATTATTATTTATTAAAAATTCTGATTAGACAGCATCACCAAGTCTGATAAAATATAACTAGATTGAATGCAGAATGCACCATTATTCACCCAACAGAGTTAATTTCAAAAGGATATTTGTAAACCTTTTAATACATTACAATAATATGTAGCTTGCTGACATTCTTATTTGTCCTTATTAAAAGGAAAAATAATTGTGTTGCCCGATTAAAAACCCATCTTTTGGACTTTTATCTTTGCATTCCTGAACTTTGTCAAATTTCATCATCCTCTGGATTTATATTAGTTTTTTGTAAATGATCACTTTCCATCTTTACTTATATCAGGGTTAATGTTCCCTGAATCTTTGCATTCAGAGTCAGTAACATAAAGACCTCAAAGTGACATGGTAGTAGACATGGTAGTGTTGGAGCCATAGTTTCAAGTTCAGTCACACCCCTACCTGTCACCAATGGGAACGTTCCCCCACTGAGAATTAGGACCTCTATCTCAGCAGAAGCTGAGGGTTGAGGTGACGGAAAACACAAATCCAAGTAAGAATGAGAATGAGCGAGAAAAACACTGCCGCCATCCCTCGGTTCCCTGACCCTGGGGTTCCAGCTATCAGGTGACTTCATCAACCCCAGGTTCCTGGTACATTATGCACTCTGCCAAGTGTTGGCCCCGGGCACTATCAAAGCATTTCCTATGTCTGTCATCTCAACCACAAAGTTACTGTTCATCAAGAGTGATGTATTTTGCTTCCCAAACTTTTCTTCAACTTGACCTCAGGAACATAGTCTTGTTTCAAGTTTTCATCACCTACTACTTTGAATGTACAATTGCTTCCCAACCAATTCTTTTGCTTCTTGTCTTTATTTTCGGTGATGCCCATAAACATTGCTCCATATGAAGAGGATCCACCTGACCTATTTCCAGACCTTCCTTTGGCCCTGCTTTGAAACCCTGCTGACTCTCTACTGCCATCTTACCCATTCATTGCCTCGGCTGTGGCTATAGCGAGCTGTTCCAAATGGACCACTGGCCTCACTTTCTGCTTACTTTGGCTGCATTTTTGAAATGTTTTAAATCCTTTCTCTAGTTACACTGCTGGAGCTGCCCTAGTCTGGTCTGGAACTGGACTGGGACTATTAGGTCTGGACCAGACTGCTGTGGACAGTTCTCTGGCCAAATATGTCTGACCTGCCAAGAAAGATCTAAACACGTCTTACCACATACCATGGATGTTCTGTCTGTGCAACGCCTGTCTAAATGCCCTTCTCTGCTTCCTATGACAGGATCACTATTCAAGAATCAGCACATGTATTGCTTTTTTCTTGTGTACCTTCCCCAGCCCCATAAAATTATCCAGGCATTCCTATAACACTTGATACAAAGTGGTGATAGAGTGCTTATATTAGTAATAACACAACAACAAGACAACACAACAATAATGCAACAACACACATTTCATGAAATTTCCATTATGTGCTGGTCTCTGTTAACCACAAACATTAGCTAGCCTGTGTGAATCAGGAAACCCTCAAACTGTGTACATCCTAAGAAGAATCTTTTGTCTTTCCCTTCAGTGTCTAAAATATAGCGCAATTCAGGGCTTTATGATGGATGTTCCTAAATAATTACTGAAGTGAATTAAATTAAATTGATTTAAGATACATTCAGTTTACCAGTATTCTTTAGATATAGTTAACAAAAACAGTGATCTTTTTCATATTATACTTCTCAACACATTAGAATTTTAAACTTAATTCTTGCCTGAAAGTCATTCTTTGAAATGACTGGTTTCAGTCTTGCATAACTATTCAATTTACCCTGATTTTAGCATTTTGTCCCAGGAGAGACAGATTCCAGAGCAACAGAAAGAACTATAGAACTTGTTATTCCAGTAGGGACTGGTTAAGGGGGTGGCAGAGGAAAGCAGGCAAAAGTCCCATCAAGTTTGGCATGCTGAGTGTTTGCTGTACTTTCTGTTAGGTGCGTTGGGGCCTCTGTTTAACTGACTGAGGATTAAAGTATTAAACAAGCAAAGAATTGCTCAACTCCCTGGGTAGGTAGGTGGGTCTCATTCAGTACTTGACAGGTAAGCTGTCGTTCAAGTGTGATCTGTACTTGTTGGGAAAACTCTATGGCCTGCACGCAGTCTTTTTTGCTTATCTGAAAATGTTTAGTAGTCTGTCCCTGGGAAACTGAGTGTCTGCCTTGCCTCTAGGCACTGAAGCCTGAAACAAATTAAGTTTCCATCTCTCCCCTGGCTGTTTGGATTTGAACCATCTCAAAAGCAGCCTAGTAAACAGGCAGACAAGACTCCACTTGAATTGCAACCCTGTTTATAACCTAAAGCAAAGGAGTTTATAGAATCACAGACCAGGCTGGGACATGTTAGCTCTGTAGTGAAAAATCAAAGAATTGCAATTTAGAAGTAGGGGTAGGGTAGGGCGGGGCAGTGCTGTTAAATGAAAATGGATGCACTTTGTTTTGCTTTTCAGTGTTTCAATGTGAGGAGGTCAGAAAACCATGGGAGTGTTTGGAGGGTGATCTGTAACAGGACAGTGTGGCAATGGGCCCCGTGTGAATTAAAGATCTGAGCCAATGTGGAAAGCACATTTTCAGCAAGTAAATAATGTCATTTAAGTAGACTGATTGCTAAAGTAGCCCCATTGCCTAATGGGAGCCTAGTCATTCATTCGGCAAATATTTACAGCCTGGCACTGGAGCTGGCACTGCAATCCAATGGTAAACAATAATCCCTGCTCCATAGTTCCAATATTTTAATAAAGGAGAATAAAAAAAATTAAATATATATATAATAGACATTTTCTAAACCATTCAATTTGCAATAAAGAACTGAAGGTGGAGGAAATGTGCTGTTGTTCCTGTTGATTGGATATGTTTTCAAACATATTCCTGTTCTTACCTATACCTTGTCCCCCCAAATGTACACACACACACACACACATACACAGAGAAAGAGAGAGAGAAACAGACCCTAATCCTTCTGATGCCTCAATTAAAATTCCAACCATGAGTTTTGACTGCTTGGAGCTTTTCCATGGGTCAAAGGAGACTAAAAGGGCTGAATTATATTTATGAAGAATGCAAATGCCTATTGAAATAGGGATCTAAGCTTAGAGTTTAGAAGTTTAAATTGTTCAAATCAAGATGATATAAATAAAATGTAAATGACTGATTTGTTTTTCTGTGTCATTTAGTCCAGGTCACTAGGAAACTTGATGGGCATTGTTAGTAATAATTATAATGTCACATGGAATGCAGCAATTCTGTTCACAAGATTATATATATATGAATGAAAAAATAAGGTATCATGGTAGGGTTGACATAAAGTTCTAAGAACCAAACTTTCATTAAAAGGTACAAACTTAACATTACGTAAATTGTTGTCACATAATGGCAGAACCAATCACTCTTGACAGACTGATCCATAATTATGTTACCAAAAGATCCGCCCTGGAAGAAAATATTTGAGACCATCCTCTCACACAAAAGGAAATCCCAATGATGTCTAGATTTAACAGTTAAGTGCTTCATTCACAGAAGAAGAAGTATAATTGGTCAATAAATATATAAAAAATGTTCAACATCTCTAATAGTTAAAGAAATGAAAATTAAAACTTCACTGAGATTTTACCTCACTCCAGAATGGCATTTATCAAGAACACAAGTAAAAATAAATGCTGGTGAGGATGTGAGGAAAAAGGGACACTCATACATTGTTGGTGGAACTGCAAATTGTTGCAACCACTCTAGAAAGCATTATGAAGATTCCTCAAAACATTTAGAATGGAACCGCCATTTGACCCAATTATCACACTCCTTGATTTATGTGGTTTATATGCAAAAGACTTAAAATCAGTATACTATAGTGACATGGCCACATCAATGTTTATAGCAGCTCAATTCACAATAGCTAAACTCTGAATCAGCCAGGGTGAACAGATAGATGAATAGATAAAGAAAATGTGGCATATATACACAATGGAATATTACTCAGCCATAAAGAGAAATGAAATTATGGTATATGCCAGCAAATTGATGGAACTGGAGACTATTGTGCTAAGCGAAATAAGCCAGTCCCCAAAAGCCAAAAGATGAATGTTTTCTCTGATATGCAGATGCAAACTCACAATAAGGGGAAGGGGGGGAGGGAAGACTAGAAGTACTTTGGATTAGACAAAGGCAATAAAGGGAAGGGAGGGGAAATGAGAATAGGAAAGATAGCAGAATGAATTGGACATTACTAAGCTGTGTTCATACATTCATAAACAACTAATGTAGTTATACATCATATACAACCAAAAGAATGAGAAGTTGCACTCCATGTATGTATGATATGTCAAAATACATTTTACTGTCATGTATAACTAAAACAAACAAATTTAAAAAATTAAATGAAGTCAAGTGCCTCACTGTGCTCCATGTATTCTGTGATTGTTCATGTTTATCAATGGCATTAAATTGTGCAATTCACAAATAAAAGGCCTGTTTTCATGTATCATGAGTATATAGAGATTCTTTGTGCCTTTATTTCTTCAGCTCTTCTATTTAGATGTTCATTCATTCCCTTCAATAATTGATAAACCTCTGTGAAACCAATGCCCAGGCCATTTGTTCACATGGCAACACTAATGAGGTGTCTGTTCTCTCCATCTTGTCCTACTACATCTCTATTCTGAGTTCTCTATCATCCTGCCTTTGAATTTTTATTTCCTTGTGTTATAGACTGAAGGTTTGCATTCCTCCAAAAATACATATGTTGAAATCCCACCCCCATATGATGACATCAGGAGGTGGAGTCTTAGACAACTAGGGTTGAGATTGTGAGGATGGAGCACTTGTGAATGGATCAGTGCCCTTCAAAGACTCATGAGAGAGCTTGCTTCCCCTCTTCACTCTCTACTAGGTGAGGATAGAGCAAGAGTCAGTTGACCTGGAAGAGGTCCTTAACCAGAAGCTGACCATGGCCCCCCGAGCTTGGACTTCCAGGCTCCAGTACTCTCAGATATAAATTTATAATAATGATGAGCCATTCAGACCATAGTATTTTGTCTGAAATACTATGTAGTCCCAACCAAAGATGCCTTCACTTTTAAATAGTAGTGTTATTACATATATATGATTAAACAGTATTTTAATACTGATATATTTTTGCATTTTTAAAAAGGGCTGTTGTATTGGCAGTAGAGAGGTAGCTGAGTGTTAAGGCACCTTACCAGCATGTGCAAGGACCTGGCTTTGATCTCCAACACTCCAAAAAGAAAAATAAGGTCAGTATGTTCTTTACAATTTCTTGTCCCTTAACAGTAACTATGATATTTTTATTGCATGAGGTTGTGACTTATTCATATTTGCCACATCAACTTATTCATATTTGCCAAATGTGTATAACATCACATTTGTGGATGACTTTTTAATCTACTCTTTTTTTCTTTGAGAAATTATGAGCAATGTTGTTATTGACATTTCTACACATATCTTCCAGTACACAATGGCCAAGTGTGTCACTTAAGTTTATATCTAAAAGAGGAACTGATAAACCATAAAATAAATGAATGTTAATTTTCACAAGATAATGCCAAAATGTTTTCCAAAATGGTAATACCATTTTATCCTCTCCCCAACAATGTATGAGATCTTATTGATCCACATCTCTCCAACAATTGATATTATCAGACTTTTTATTGTTTGGATAAAATGCATGTAAAATAACATTTTCTTGTAGTCATGATTGGCAGCAATCTGATTACTGAATAAGTTAGTTTTTTTTATACACTTGTTGCCTGATGGCTTTTGATAGGTTTATTAGATGATTGTACTAAGCAGCCTCATAGAGAGTAATTGATTCTGGATGGAAAGGTGTTTCTAGACAAAGACACTCTAATTAGGTTTCTAGAATGTTGTTTTCTTTTCGTACACACTACAGTTAGAGAAATTTATTTGTACTGTTTGACCTAATCAACTTGCCTCTGCTGATCACCTTGCCTCTGCTGGGTGCTGACAGTTTTACCACCTTATAACTCCAGCTATTCCAGAGTGAGTGTTGGTCAATCTCAAGGTCAAGGGATGTTTTCAGAATGTTGCTGATCCTTTCCTTCACATATAGAAATTATTTCCAATTCATAACGTTTTGAGAAAATAGAGCTCTTTATTTGGAATTGAATTATATCAGGATCTTTTCTTTGGGTGGGCATAGGCTTTTTTATTTTTCTTATGCTTTAAAATATCTTTATGCTTCTTTGAGAACTGAAATATACAAACCAACATTAGAGACCTTGAAAAAAATGATGAATTTCTTTTTGTTTTCTATTATGAGGGGATTCATTTAATTCCTGAAAAACATACCCTATAAAAGAACTCAACTGGGTAAAAGCTCCTTGGGTAGCTATAAATCACTTTTCTACTAAATGCCATATGTAGGAGTAACAGAGGACATCTACAATTCACCCCATGCTTTCCACCTGGAAATGCAAATTACTCTTCAACCTATCTGAAAGAGTCATGGGGGATGGCCTGAGATGTTGTGTGTTTCTTCCATCAGGTATTAAATATCAACACACTCTCCCATTTTTGCTAGGTGTCAGAAATGAGAGAACGGGAAGTGAAATATTTAAAAGCCAATATCACAGAATCATGAGAGACAAGTTATTTTCAGCTCAAATTCAAGGGCTGCTACTATACATTGCTTGGGGGCCTGTAGCATCTCTCCCTGGAAAATGAAGATATATTCACATCTTGAAGGATAATATAATCCCACTAGAGAAAAACTGTAGAAACTATGTAGTCAAAACCCAATTACTAGCCTCTCAAAACAAGGAGCTTTCCTTTATGTAATTAGAATTTGCTCTTATGTTTGGCAAAAATTAGAGATAGATTTGTTTTTGGAACTCATTTCAAATATGTTTTACTATGTGCTAATTAGCACAAAATTGTTTGGTTTCTTTGTAGGAAACAAAAATTGATGTTCCAGTTGCATCTCCTCACAGATCTCCTCACAGATTAACTTCAAGTCAGTTTAAACAATAAACAATTTTTAGATACATTATATCTTTCATTTTATAGTTTTGTAACAGCCAATAAAAACATTCAATCAATATCACTTAAACATCTTCTCCAGTTTCACCAGTGGAGACTTTGGTGATTACTCCTGGTATAATTATATTATCATCCATCAATAGAAATTGAATAATTCTCTTAAAATTGATTAGAGTATGTGCTTTCATTTAAAGTGTCCACCATTCACATGTGACTTGTTTTAAAGCATCTTTAATGCATCTAACATGTTGTCTTTGGTAGATACAAAGTATATCCACCATAGTGCCATAGTGGTAGATGACAGGAACAGAAAAGAAACAATTGGAGGAGGCGTCATTAATCATAGACACAAGCAGAAATGAGCAATGGACTGCATGTACCCAGCAATCACTCTCCAAATCATATAAAATACTAAAATCATATCCAAAGAACCAAACAACATGCCTGACCCAAGTCTGTGGAGAGGTATGCAGCAAGCACTCAACAAATACGCACACTGAGTTAGCCTACGTGATTCTCAGCTTTAAACTCCACAGATAAAATGGTGCTATGGCAGCTTTAGCCAGTCAACAAATAAATACTGAATATTCACCAGAAAGCCACGTGGAGGGAAACAAACAAATGAAATCCTACTCCTAAAACAACCTATATTTTACTTGAAAAAGCATAAGTCATTTCAACTTAAAAGGTGCATCGTTTTTCCTCTTCCTTTTTCATTCTGTTCTTCAGCAATTGTGTTTATCACATATTAAATGCTAGAAGTATAAGAAGTCCCATAGGGTATAAAAATATCAATGATAGAATGCTTTTTTCCTGAAAACATTTTAATGTCTACTAAGGAAGGTAAATATATGTGCACACATTTCCACAATGATGACACAGGGTTTTGGTTTGGATAAAATGGGTTGATACATTTAAAATTTTTAGAACAGTGCATGACATATAGAATAACTTATTATTATTGCTATCAATTGGATATTTAACATCCCCCAAAGAATATTTGTTAGAGGCTTAGATTCCAATTTGGTGCTGTTGGGAGGTGGTAGAACCTTTGAGAGGTGGGACCTAATGGGAAGCCTTTAGGTCACTGGGGACATGGCCTTGAAGGGAAGAGTAGCACTCTAGGGCTTTCTTTTTTTCTCTCCGGCTTGCTGGCCATAAGGTGAGGGGTTTTGCTCTTTTACAGACTCTGTACTACCTCACTACTGGGTCCAAAGCCACAGGACCCATCATGAAATCAAACCTCTAAAATTGATCCAAAATAAACCTTTACTTTTTACAAGTTAATTATGTCAGGTATTTTGTAATAGTGATAGAAAACTGACTAACACAATTATTTTGAATCATTATTAGCTTCATTGGACCTAATTCTACACACATGGGCAATGGTTTAATCAATTGGAGGAGAGAGAAGGACATAGCTTCTTCTGTAAGTTGACATCCCTGTTCCCAGGCAGTTTATAACCTCTACCTCTCTTCTAAATTTCATCTCTCTCTTCTCAGCTCCATATGGGTGATAGCAGATAGGCAATAGTTCAGGGAAAGCAAGAGAGAGCCTAGGCCATTAGTAGTGTACGGAAAGAGAAGACCCAGGACATAAGCTTGAAGATCCCCTAGATTTCAAGAATAATAAAAGAAGAAGGAAATAAAGAGAGAGAGAGAGCAAACATTCAGGAATAGGAAAATATCACAGATGTCAAAGTGAAGTTCAAGGTTTAGGGCACAGCAGAGGCATTTATATAGTCAGAAAGCTTCCTACAAGTTACAAAATGAGTTTTTTTTTCTACTTTGAATCACACCCAAACATAAATGTGATATTTTTTCTGCAGTTCAAAAAAATACAGTAATAAAGTATCTTTTTACTCCGAAGTCTCCTAAACAATGTATACCTCCTCTTTCCTAGAACTCATGGGGTTACTTTTAGATACATTTCTCATTAGCACCAACAGCCATTGTATAGTGATTACAATTTTGCAAACAAGATCAGCAGCTGGTGAGGGTATTGCTGCTTACATTGCAGAGCTGTGCCATCTGTTTAGGTAGTACAATATGCAAGTTTTCTTAGGTGACATATTTCATGATCATCTAGCAAGGTTTTTGGAAGAATCAAAATTGGCAATTATAAATTTGAAAGTGGACCTATCCTATGTGAAGATATTGCTGTAAATCATTGAAAGGTAAAGAACAGTGTCTCCTATAAATGTCTATATCATGGAGGCAGAAATTTTGATGTGCTGGGAGCTGCTTGCATAAAATCATATAAACAGAAACATTCAGATTCATGGTTCCAAACCCCCACTCTTAACAGGCTCCCTCTCCTTGTGTTTTCATCACCATTTACTTGTTCTTATTCCTTCAGAGGCTGTATTTAAAATTGCACTTCTCCCTAAAACTTGACTTGATGCCTCCTCTCTCACCATACAAATGGACATTGTATTCTACTGGATCAAGTGGGTGAGCCCATAAAACAGCAGTGCCTTCTACTTTAGTCTCTGTGTTTCTAGAGTGTAATGTACTTTCATCCTTCCAAAATCTCTTCTTTTCTTAGAGAAAAAGAATTTTCTTTTCCTGTTAAAACTCTCTCTCTCTTTGGTGAATTAACAGCTTCTCAAGGATCTAATTTCTCATCCCCCTCCTCCCCCTTCTCTTTCCCCTTCTCCTTCTCCTCCCCCTCCTTCTTCTCCTCCTCCTCTCCATCTTTCCTTCCCCTCTTCCTTTACTTTCTCTCTTTGTCTTATTATTCTTTCTTCCTTTCTCTTGAATCTTTCTTAAAATTTATACATATATTTAAGTACATATGGAGGAGAGTTAAGTCTCTCCAGTCTTGGATGAAGAAATACTTCTTTGTGACCCCAGATTCCCCTCTACCTTTACTTATTTTACTGACAAGCTTTTTGAAGAATTCCCTGCTTCTTGATAGCTCTACTTCCTAATACCAATTTACTCCTTACCCTGCTGTGATCTGGCTTTTGTTCCCTGACTCCACTGGAGCTGTTCTCACAAAGGTCATCAAGGACTTTCATATTTCCAAAGATGATGGATAATTGTACGTGCTTATCTGATATGACCATCTGCAACACTTGACCCATTCAATTGCTTTCTCCCCATTCTGAGAACTTATGTCATCTCTCTGTGAAGCACCCTGCCCCTTGGCACTCCATAACTCTGTAGCTTCCAGGACCTCTTGACTTTGATTTGGCTTGGTTTTCTTCTCCTACCTTTGTTAGACTGGTACCCTGATTTGAGACTACATAGAACATTCTATTCTGTGCTTCCACCAGTGCTACCAAGATACTCAGTGTTCTGAACTGCCTTTAACAAAAGCATCAAATAATTCAGGCCAGACCCCTAGTCAGGAAGAAATACAGAAAAGCATGGAGGAATGAATGTGTGCTCTACAGCAGTCATGTAGAATTAAACATTATGAGTAATCAAGATGTGATACTCATTTAGCTCTCCATTCAAGGTCACTAGTGGTGAAATGATGAGATGGCACACTCTTCTGTAAGGGTGCTCATAACATGTAGCTTGTTATTAGTGATGTGTGGTTCAAAGCAAGGAACAGAGGGAAGTCAAGATGGACAGGTAGAAAACAGCCTGACCAGGAAGAGCCATAGATGCTATTTGACAAAACAGTGGCTCTGTGCATGAAAGACAAGGGAAAAAAATATGTGGAAGTTGTGAAAAGGACATGTGGGAGGCCTCATAGCCCAAAATTTTGAGTCATTAGGCCTAAGGGATGGGGGAAAGCTCTCATGTAATTTTGATGAAAATTACTAGTTAAGAATCATTATGTGAAGGAGTTTAGATTTTAGAGGGAAATTACATAACTAGAATAATTGACATAATTAAAAATTCAGGCTTACCAACTTCAACAGATCTCTCAGCACCACTTAGCAATCTAAACACATATCTCCAAGAAGTTTTTATCCTCACTTTCTGTAAGTCACAGCCTCTCAATACAGACTTTCCTTTCCCTCAACCACATCCACACACTGTCTTATCTGGATATGTCTCTTCTTTCTCCCCCTCCCCTCACATAACTACAGAATCAACATCTCTTTCCTTTCTAAGATCCATCTTTCTACCAGGGCTGTGAGTGCCACACACTCCCACTTTTTCAGGAACCTTCTTTTCATTATTAAAAAAAAAAAAATTCTTATATCTGATTCTTCAGATTACCTCTTTTTTCTACTAGATCTTTCTTATCAGCATTCAAAGATGGTAGCAACTCTAGCAACCTTTGAAAATAAACAAAATTCCCTAACCTGATAGCTCTCTCCAGGTACCATCCTTTCGTGGCTATCCTTCACAGCCAAAGGACTGAGAAAATTGCCTGCTTCCTGCTTCCTATGAACTTTTCAACTGATTCCATGCTAACTTTTCTCAGTATGCTACTAAAACTCTTGCTGAGGTCAATCTGTAGCTGATCATTCTATAGCAGAACTTAAGGGATGCTTCTCAGTTTTGACCTCTCAGAAATATTCAACATTGAGAGCTGCCCCATCCCCTTGGCAGAATCTCCTCTCTTGGCATTCACTTCATCATGAAATCCTGATTCCAGCTGATGACAGTGTTCCCCCTTTAGGTTCTTCTCCACACACTTTTGTGGTTCATCTTTCTCTACTTAACCTCTAATTGTTATAATTTTCCATGGCTCTGCTCTGGGCATTCTTTCTTCTCATTCAACATTTGATAACTTCTCTTCTACCCTCATCTTTTTAAATATTGCCTCTATATCAATGAATCTCAGATGTTTGACTTCTCTAGACCTCTATGCTATGTCCAGACCTGCATCAACAAGTGCCAATTCAAACTTACATGTGCTCTTGCTTGTCTTTTCAGGATGCTTTTCTACCCACATTGTTTCATGATCCAGAAGCCAAGATACGTTCCAAGTTTTAGAATTACTTTATCAGTTTATGTCTTTTCTATACCTAAATATATCCTAAATGTACCCACTTAGCTTGGATACCACAGTTTCCTTAGAGTCTAAGCCACTGCATTTTCTTGGCAAGAATACTAAACCATAAAATCACCCCACTTCCAGCCTTGAATATTCAGATTTATGATTTTTTAAATATAATTAGAATGAGTCTTAGAAACTGCAATTAGTTTCTGTCTACCTTTCAGTCTTCACATGGAGGCCAGATCATCCACCTGGAAATCTCATATGTCTCCTTTGTCTTTTCACTACCCTTTCCAACTGTCTACTCATAGTTTGCATTAATCTTTATTCCTTAAAGGCAGAGTTTAAATGATACTACCTCTGAAAAGTTTTCTCTTTACTCTCCTTGCTATGTAAGGGGTTAATCATAATCTTTCATATCATTCACTGCTCTCCTTTATGCTCCTTTGTATACTTATTCCTGAACATTGATATCTGTAGTTATCTGTTAATAGCCATTTCTTTCATTAGACTATAAGCTCCATGAGGACAGAGAACCAAATATCTCTCTTGCATATACCATATTCCCAAAATAAAATGCAACATTTGGCATAGAAAATGAATAATATCTATCAGAGACATTCACAGGTTTTAAGCAGATTGTTATGATCCCAGTACTAGTGGAATCACGAAGGATGGAATTGAAAGAAGTAACCCTTCAGTAATGGAAACATTTTGGGGAGACAAGGCAGCAATCTTGGTAAGACATAAAGAGAAACTGAACCAGAGCAATGTCCATGGAAATGGCAGCTAAGTGACACATTTTAGAGATGGTCAGGAGATATTGTAGATGGAGCTTCTGGGCAAATTAATTTGATTATATAAGGAGAAGAAAGCCAAATGACTCCTGAGATTATGGGGCCAGAAGCAGAGAATGCTGATGCTATTTGTAAGGTCAGTAAAATACAAGGAGAGCTTTGAGATCTGGGGTGTTGAAGTCCCTGTGATGTGCCTAAAGCCAAGATGTCCAGCTGTCATTGAGATATACACCTGAATAGACTACAAATTGTCAGAATCTGAATGCCAGAAAAACACTGAGGGAAATGAATCATAATCTCTAAGCTCTACTTCTTTCTAGAACCCATATTTTGGTATAAAATAATTTAAAAAAATAGAAATCAAATTTGTCAAGGAGATATAATCAACCGAACTTCCAAAAGTGGTAAGAATTTTATGCAAAACTAGAGATGACTAGTAGTAGGGCTAGAAATCAGAGGATTAGCTAAAATTTTAAGATGGCCTTATTTTTTTTATTTGTTGATGATGCTTGATATGTTCATTTAAAATAAAAGTTCTTATGTACAAAACAAGCTGATTTTTTCTTTCCAAGAGTTAAAAAACTCTCTTTAGGGCTGGGGCTATAGCTCAGTGGTAGAGCGCTCGCCTCGCATGCGTGAGTCACTGGGTTCGATCCTCAGCACCACATAAAAATAAATCAATAAAATAAAAATATCAGCATCCATCTACAACTAAAAAAATATTTAAAAAAAAAAAAACTCTCTTTAAAAAATTAAATAAAAGTCAGAGCATGGATTACTTGGAGCTATTTTTCTCAGAAACATTTAAGTGAATATATAGGCCATAAGGAAATTATCACATGCACATTGGAACACTTGGGACTGTGACAGGGCCACAGAGTCTACCATAGCATCTTCACCCAGTGGACACTCACTATGGGGGCATGTCTGCATTTGGTCACAGAAGCAGGTTCCTATAAAGACCCAGGGAGGCACGAGGTGTAGAAGACTCACATCTATGGTAGAATACCAAGGTCATCCAACTACACTGTAGACTCTGCCTGGCAGCTGAACCCAAGTCACAGAAGTCGGGGTGACTAGAGGGAGGGCAATCATAGTATAGATGCTGTGAACATAAATGCCCAGTGCAGCTTGTCCCCATAGTGGCCACGGGTACCTTGGTGCCACAGGGTGGAAAGTGAGGAAACCAAGGCAGCATCACTTTGCCTTGACCCAGAGGAGCAGAGCCACAGCCTGTAACCAAGGGCTGGTGCCGGGGTCCTTCTCCTGCTGCAGGAGGCCAGTGACAGCACTGGCTCTGCTGTTGGTCAGACCCCTAATTGGACTCCAGCTTCTGGATGGCAGATATGGAAGGCTTGTTCCCAGCACTGAGCTCTGACCCAGGTATCTGGGGACCAAACCACCTAATTGTTGTGCTTATGTACTTGTGTGCACAAATCAAGAAAAGGACAATTAAAACAAATGCACATGTGGTGTGATCTCTCAGAACCATGATCAAAAGAGCAGAATAGCAGCTCTTCTATGAAAAGAGGTTTACTTACATGTTAGAATCACCTAGTGATTGCAGGAGACTGGACACTGGACTGCAGAGCACACCACTGTCGCAGCAGAAGGCAGGGACTGGTTACTCAGTTCACTTGCTGGCCACTGTGCTTTGATACATTTTACTAATCCAAGGCTGTTATTGCCATTTTCAGAAGAATTGCTCTGGTAGCTGAAAACCAGTGTGTCCTTATTAAAAGCACTGTTCTGAGAGCTTCCAACAGACACTCGAGCATTCTAGTGCTTCCCAGGAAGGGTGGCTGCTCTTTCCTCAGGCTTGAACACCTGAACCAGCAACTGGCCAGAGTTCCAACCAGTTCAACACTTGTGGTGACGGTAAGAACCAAATAAGATAGCCTTAAATACTTTTCCTCAGCTCAAGAAAGAGATTAGGCTTTATTCTGCAGAAAAATCAAACCAGAAACATTATAAATTGGGAGACAAAAGTATGGTAAAAAGTCAATTTAAGTATTCTAGCTGAACCAAGTAGAAATTAATAACTACAGATTAAATCAGGGCTGCCTTCAACAAATTAACATACAAATATACATATCTGGAAAGATTTCCAATTTGAGAACTAAACATTGAAATATTATTATCCCCACATGATTAACCTAAAGCAAATCCAGTGTTCAAGAAGCCATGTCCAAGCACACAGTGTCCATTTTGGCCAATATTTTTGGACCCTAAGGAACAGTAAGAATTTGAAGAGACGATTCAACATGAAAGACAGAATAGATAACATAAAGGAGAAAAAATTTATTAAAATAATATCACTAATGTTTTCAAAGGGATAAAAAGAACTACTGTATCCTTGAAACAAAATGTGGTGCTATGGTACAAAATTCAGAGAAAAAGGAGAAAGTTCTGAGAAATTTTTAAAAAGATAGCTAACAAAATTATTAAAGAAGAATTAGAAATAAGGTCAAGAAACAAATGAAAAGAGAAAAATGTTAAAATATGAGGAAAAACATAATCACGGCATTAATACAGAAATCCTATCAGTTGATAATAAGGAGCTCTATAAAGAAACAACAGGAAAAAAAATGGAGGAAAAGAAATTAGCAAGACATAATACTAGAAAAGTTTTCAAGTTAGAAGTGGAAGTATCTAGGATAAAAGTGCCACCCTAGCAGAAAATAATTTTTTTAAGATTCCACCAAGGTAGGTCATTATGAATTTTTAGAATACTGACGACAAATATGAAATTGTGAAAACATCTAGCAAGACTAGAACATGTCACAAACTAGGAATAACATCAGAATGACCTTGGGCTTCTCACAGCCACATTAGAACCTAGAAAAGACTGGAACAATGTTCATAAAATTCCAAGGAAAAATCATAGTCAAACTGAATTTTATATCCTGCCAAACTACGTAAAATATTAAACTAGGATAAAGGTATTTTTAGGTAAATATAAGTTCAAAATGTGTATCTTTCTTGAATTTTCTTTCAGGATACTACTAGAAGATATGCAACATTAAAATGAGGAAATAAACTAGAAAGGAAAAAGATATAATCCAAGAAAAAAATTCAATAGAGCAGACACTAAGAAATTTCCTACGATTAAAGGTAAAGAAAAATCTAGATGGTTTAAAGTCATGAATTATTAAGTAGATAAAGTAAAAAAATACAAAGCTTTTATTTACTTTATTTTTACAGTCATTTTTTATATTCACCAAAACTAAAACTAAATTATCATTAAGAAAACAAATATGGCATCTCTAAAATGTTTGAATTTCATTGCAAGGTAATCTGGTAGTTCTAAATATATGGTTGGGGCAATTGGACATTGGAGACCCCAATTGTGGATCTTGGAGATCTTGGAGACCCCAAGATCTCCCCCAGTGTATACACCCCCTATACTCCTCTTACCTTGAATGTAGGTGAGACTGAAGAATTTGATGTGATTCACTCTTATGTTACTTTATATTACATGGCAGAGGAGAAGGAATTTTGCAGGTATGGCTAAAGTAATTTTTAGTTAATGAAGAGTGATTTGCTTGGGTGGGTATGATCTAATCAGGTGAACCATTTATGATAGTCTAGGCATTCCCTGGAAAGGAAATTTGAAGCAAGATAGATTCTCTTATCATCCTCAAAGACATAAATAACCATACGTGAACTGCCTATCAAAAAGACTGGGTGGCAAAACTTAAGAACAACTTCTGGCCAAAAATAAAACAGGGACTTCTGTTCCACAGCTACATGGATTTGGGCTCTACCAACAACCAGTGAGCTAAGAAGATAATTCTAAGCTTTAAATAGATGGTGGCCCCCAATCCATCATCTGCTAAGACTCTGAACAGAGGACTCAGTTATGCTGTTCCCAGACTCCTGACCCAGAGAAATGACAAGATAATAAATATATATAGTTTTAAGTCCCTAAGTTCATGATGATCTGTTGCTCAGCAATACAAAACAAATTCATCACCTCCCCTGGCTGAATGAGTTTAGCAAAAGAATATTTCTCTATTAAAATCTAGGAGTGAAAGCATCCAAGAAAAATTTTCTTGATATTTCAACCACCATCCTGAGCATTCCATAGTTGCTATGTTGCAGAGAATAAAGTATAAGAATTTATGTCCTCATATCAGTTTGAATCACGCCAGGTAGGTATTCACACCACCTGCTTCTTTCAGTTATCCTGTTGCTTCATTATATTCTGAATTCCTTTCAGCTTTTCCCTCTATCAAAACAATTTTTTCTTATTTTCATATCATGCAATAATGTCTGACAGAATATTGGATGTTTTTCACAGTTTATGCTGCCTTGTGGTCATTCTACAAAAAAGAAAATTATAATTTAAAGTTTAAAAATGATATAATTAAGCCAGGCATGGTGGCACACGCCTGTAATCCCAGTGCTTTGGGAGTCTGAGACAGGAGAATCATGAGTTCAAAGCCAGCCTCAGCAATGGTGAAGTGCTAAGCAACTCAATGAGACCCTGTCTCTAAATAAAACACAAAATAGGGCTTGGGATTCGGCTCAGTGGTCAAGTACCCTGAGTTCAATTCTAGTTATCAAAAAAAAAAGATATAATTAATAGTGTCCAGTTCAAAGAATATCAGGAGGGATAGGATCCAGAGAAGAAGAGGGAAGATTAGCATTAAAATGAACAAAGAACATGAAGGGATACATGCAGATAAGGGGGTGTTGTAAGATGCTCTCATAGTTAAGACGGTTCCTGCTGAAAGATCTCTAATCTATTTTTGAAGTTGAATGTTACATTACTGTCTTAGAATAAGGGTGAGTTAATGAAAAGATGAGGATCTTAAAGAAAATTATAAAATGGCTTTTGGGAAAGTTAAGGAAAATACCAACTGGAGACACAAAGAAAAAGAGATTACCGAGAAGGCCTAGAAAAACAGTGAGGTATTTTATATTATTTATTATTAGAAAAACAGTGAGGTATTTTATATTATTTTTCAGCCTGTATCTATGTGGAAAGTTTGTATCTTAGCTTCATAACATTTGCTCAGCTCTGAACAATGGCAGGACAGTAAGTCAGCTGTCATCCTCGTCTTAAAGGCAGTTCATATTTCTATTCAGTGTCTCTGGGAGTCTCCGACCTCCACCATGAGAAGAACATTCCTTAGATACTTACTGCCACTTCAACCTGGACTTGTGAGGGAGAAATGGCAGATGAACCAAAGCCTGGAGCCAAATTATTATTTTCTGTTTAGTAGAATGACCACAAGGCAATATAAACTGTGAAAAACATCCAATATTCTGCCATACATTATCCTGTCATCCAGCCCACCTACAGACGTGTCCAAACTGACTAACAGAAGTATCAGCTGTGAACTTGCAATAACACCCAGGAAGCCTGTGTGAATTTTATCTGGCAATGATCAATATTTCATAGAGTACAAGCAGAAACACAAATGGTTAAGGTGATCTAGGGGCAGATTTTTACCAAGATACAGCAGAAATAAAAATGGGAATTGAAGGTCATGGCAAAGAGCCATTGGAATGATGAATGTTTGGATCTTAGCTGAATAGAAAAGAAATTGAAAGCAGAAGGGGAGATTAGGTTAAAGATAAAGCCCCACACTTTTACTTTACAAGAAATCCTCACTTATTATAAAGCCAGCAGGATTAGTTAATCTCTAGGTTCTTTCTTTCTTTTCACATTCTTTCTTCTTTTTCCAAACTTTATTCCCTCATCAGGCATTTATTGAGTACTTGCATTGGTCATATAAAGAGATCAGCTTCCTTGAACTTGCATTTTAGACCAGATGACATCCAGGTAAAAAAGCAACTATACTCTAATGAATGTTCACAATTGTACTTTGAATAGATAGCCACACAATATCTGCCATGCACATATTCTCTTCTGCAGAAAATCTTTGCACATTTCTAGAGAGGCTGAGCCTGTGAACCATCTCCTTGAATCTAGATAAGCTGTTGAATGCTCTGTACAATGGGTTATGATGGAAATGCCAGATGACTTGGAATTCTCAGCCCCGCCCTCATTCTCCCTCTAAAATTATTCCCCATGGAACCTAGCCACCATGTTATGAGGTTACATCAAGAAGAGATTCCTAGCCAAGCATCCAAGGTAAGCCCAAACTCTGAATTGTTAGAGTGTCAGTCTTCAGTCATGTTTTTAGAGATGATTGTGTAAGATTCCAGCCCCTTAGCCATGTTTAACTTCCTAGCAAGGCTCCACCTGCTATGGGACAGATGAAACCATCTGACTTTACCCTGACCCCAATTTCTGTTCCGTTGAATTCATAAGCATAATCAAATAGCAATTGTTTTATGCTACAAAGTCGAGGATGGTATTTCGTAGACTAGAATGATGTGTTAGTCAGCTTTATGTCACTGTGACCAAAACACCCTATCAGACCAACTTAGAGGAGGAAAATTTATTTTGGGATTATAATTTCAGAGGTTGATCATTTTGTGCCTAAAGTAAAACAGAGCACCATGGTGCAAGGGTGTGGTGAAGGAAAGCTGCTCACCTCATGAAAGCTGGGAAGCAGAAAGAGAGAAAGAAGAGCCAGGGGGAGAAGATATAATCCCTGAGGGCACAATCCTAATAACTCACTTCCTTTAGCCACACCCCACATGCCCATAGTTACCACTCAGTACAATAGTCCTTCCAAATTATTAATCCATCAAATGGTCTGATTAGTTATAGCTCTCATAATGTGATCATTTCACCTCTGAATATTCCTGCAATAACACAGAAGCTCTTCAGGGACATCTCACATCTAAACCACAGACTATAAACTTGACATAAACAGCAGAAATATATTGTTTCCCAATTTTGGAGACCCAACATCTGATATCAATATCAAGGGACTGAAATCAAGATGTTGCAGGGCTACACTCTCTCTAGAGTTTCTAAAAGAGTGTTCATTCCTGGTGTGTTTTAGTTTCTGATAGTTTCTGGCAATCCATGTCTTTTGACTGCATCACTTCAATCTTCAAGGTAAACATCTTCAGATATGTCTTTGCTTGGTCTTTTCTTTACCTTCTTCTCTGTTGTATGCTGTCAAATTGTCCTCTGTTGCTCTTTAACAAGGCAACCTGTGATTGTATTTAGAGCCCACCCTGGTGTTCCAGATAATTTCTAAGTCTTAAGGTCTATCATTACATTTACAAACACTCTTTCCATATAAGGTACCATTTACAAGTTCCAGGAGTTAGGACTTGATATCTGTAGGGGACCATTTTCAACCTACTACAACCCCTTATAGGGTGAAATTTCTTTGTTTTGAAGACTACTTTGTTTTTATTTTTTTAAATTTATTTATTCTACTTAGGTATACATGGTAGCAGAATGCATTTTGATTCATTGTACACAGATAGAACACAACTTTTCATTTCTCTGGTTGTATGTGATGTAGAATCACATCATATATGCAGTCATACATGAAGCTAGGGCTATGATGTTCATCTCATTCTACCATCTTTACTGTCCCCATGCCCCCTCCTTCTTCCCTCCCCTTTGACCCAAGTCCCTCCATTCTTCCCATGTACTCTCCCCCATTATGAATCAGCATCTACTTATCAGAACATTTGGCTTTTGGTTTTTGGGGATTGGCTTACTTTGTTTAGCATGATATTCTCCAACGCCATCTATTTATCTGCAAATGCCATAACTTGATTCTCTTTTATTGCTAAGTAATATTGTGTATATATACCACAGTTTCTTTATCTATTCATCTATTGAAGGCCATCTAGGTTGGTTCCACAGTTTAGCTATTGTGAATTGAGCTGCTATAAACATGAAGTGGCTGCGTCACTATAGTATGCTGTTTTTAAGACCTTTGTGTATAGATTGAGGAGTGAGATAGCTGGGTCAAATGGTGGTTCCATTCCAAGTTTTCTAAGGAATCTCCATACTGCTTTCCAGATTGGTTGTACCAATTTGCAGTCTGACCAGCAATGTATGAGCGTGCCTTTTCCTCCACCACCTTGCCAACACTTATTGTTGTTTGTATCCTTGATAATTGCCACTCTGACTGGCGTAAGATGCCATTCTTCAACAAATGGTGCTGGTAAAACTGGAAATCCATATGCAACAAAATGAAACTAAACCCCTATCGCTCACCATGCACAAAATTCAACTCAAAGTCAATCAAGGACCTGGAAATTAGACCAGAGACCCTACATCTAATAAAAGAAAAAGTAGGCACAAATCTTCATCATGTCAGATTAGGACCTTACCTCCTTAACAAAAAGTGCAAGAAGTAAAATCAAGAATCAATAAATGGGATGGATTCAAACTAAAAAGCTTCTTCTCAGCAAAAGAAACAATCAATGAAGTGAACAGAGAGCCTACATTCTGGGAACAAATTTTTGTCACACACTCATCTGATAGAGCATTAATCTCCAGGATATATAAAGAACCCAAAAGTTAACACCGAAAAAAAAAAAAAACCCAATCAATAAATGGGCCAAGGAGCTGAACAGACACTTCTCAGGAGAAGATATTCAATTGGTCAATAGATATATGAAAAAATGTTCAACATTCCTAGCAATTAGAGAAATGCAAATCAAAACTACTTTAAGATTTCATCTTGTAGACTACTTTCTAAAGTGAATTAAAGTGCTTCTGTTTCAATATCAACCTTCTGATGTGAGAGTGAAAATGCTTTTCCAATTATTCAAAACTTAAGAAGCATTTCTGTTAGTGGATGTGTGTTTTCCTCAGCCAGTTTGTAATCATGCACCAATAACACAAGTATTACCCAATATGCTCCTCAAACTCCAGCAAATGATCAATGGTTTTTATAAAGAACATTGTGCATTCTATCACCTTGCACTGATTTCAATTGTTAAAAGCACAAAAACAGACTTTGTTCTCATTATTTATCATGTCATTCCATATTTGACAATAGGAACAAGCCTTTCTAAAAATTCAAAATGGGATAATGTCTCAAACAGCAAGACTATCTTAAATGTGTACAACCAGCCTGAATTAAAAATCTGGCAAGACAATATTATATCTGGGTCGCTTTTATGCTCATATCTATACTATTTTATCACTGCTATGATTATTATTTTATTACAAGAAAACTCTACAATTAGAATTTAGAAAGTTGAACTAAAAAGTATATTTCTGTTTTATAATTAAAGCCATGAACTGTATGTCAAACAAGATTTGGAATACTGTTTAAGTACTCAGGACACCATGGTAAGTACTTTGGAAGTCATATCAACATTGACCTTCTCTCCACACTTGACATTGCTTTTAAGGCTATACCCATTTCATAAAGCGAAAAGCAAAAGCAGCAATTTTCTGGCATGAAATTTGAAAAATCATCTCATACCTGAATTCTGGTGGGTATAAGAGAGTGTCTCACAAATTAACTGCTTTGCTGATTACAAGGTGGTACTTGGGGAGATAAGAATACTAGTGCCTGGGAATGGTTAGATGCTTGTTACCTTGATCTGTGTTTGGGTTCAAGTTTTGCCAAATAAAAATCAACTTTATAAACCTTCTATGCCATCTGTCCTCCAATAATAGTTTATTTTTTCTGAAAGTGTCCTTGCCAGTTTTGTAGGGAAAAATTTATGCTTCCATGGAAAACGATGCATTTCTATAACAAATATTTCTGCCTTATTGAATTCTGATTCCAAATGAGCTATTTTGTAACTTGGTGTAGATAACTGATAACAATGCAAAACAATTTTTGTCTATGCATAATTTTTGTCTAAGCAAATAAATTCCATCCCATGGAGGAATAGCCATCCATACTCCTCAAAAAAAAAAAAAAAAAAAAAACGTTCTGTCTCAATTTGTATATTCATCTCTATATTCTTAATCTACAAATTTATCTCTTTATTGGATTCTCCTTTAAACCAGTTATATCACCTGTCTGTTTTCTGCATTGTGAATCAAAAAAAAATTTCAATGTGTTTTATTTTTATATATGGTACTTTATTCATTTTTTAAAATTTGGCTCAGGGATTGGCTCAAGCAGATGGACTTCTGAAATGGTGAAGACCCCAGTGACCTGGGTTCCTGTCTAAAACAATTAAAATACAGGCAAAACAACTAAATCAACCATTTCATAAGCTCGACAAATAACAAAAGAGCAAAATGAAAAGTCACAGAACTAAATGAAGTACAGAACCTGGATGAGACACTGGGCTCAGGTATTTTAACTGAGGGCTATCCCCATTCACCTTCATTCTGCATTTCAGTATCATGCTAACCTAAAATCGACAACATTGCTGAAAAGAGGAGACATTTGGTCTCTCTCTGTCTCTCTTTCTTTTTCTTTTTTTTGAGTTAGTTAATATCCTTTCTGAAATTGAAGCACCCCAAAAATTCCATTCTCAGAATGTGTTGGCTATTTGGTATGACTCAGAGCTTAACTTAGCAGGAAAAGGAAAAGGCCAACAACCAGTATATTAACAAAATATTAAAATTCTGGCAGAATCTGGTTAAGTTTGTAATTTGAAGTTATGACAAATGGTAGTCTAGTCAGGAATTTAAAAGAAAAATGCTAGAGAATCAAAGGACCATGGAGGAGTTTGAAAATTTCAGATATATTCCTGAGGATATGGGAAGCTATTGCATGCATAAGACTGTCTGCATAACTAGAAAATACATGTAAATGGAGAAGCTACCAGTCCTTCCCCTCTCACTGACACTGATGACCTACATGAGCAGAAATTGAGAGCTAAATCTGTCTTATAAACTGTGTGGTGTTTGAAGGGTTCTCTTCTCACACAGAACTCTGCAATGTTGAGAGAGTTACAAGGAAGATGTTTAAGGAGAACTTCTAACTACTCTGCAGATTCATTAGCCACTAAATAATCCTGATTCAGGTGTGACCCTCTTAGCAACAAAAATTAAAAATAAAAATGAGAACTATCTTAAAAAAGCAAACCAACAAAATAAAGCTAGCAGTGACCTTGAGGACTGTACACTGCAAGGAATATGTGATAAGAGAATTTGCCCAGGAAGGTTCCTAAACAAGCAACAACAACAAAAATATGATAGTAGGTTATATAATGTATCCACATTTTAACAAATGATTAGGACACATGGAAAAATAAAATAAGTAAGAAAGTATACCACACAAAAAGAAGAAAAACATCAGGCAACATAAAATGTTTGGAAGGGCTCAGACTTCAAACATAGTACAAAGACTTTTAGTCAGCAACTTTAAAATGTTTAAGAATTAGAGGACACCAAGTGTAAGCGATTAAAGGAAACTATGCCAACAGTATCTTAACAAATAGAAAGTATCAGACAGAATAGAGTTAGCTAGAGTAGAAATTATAGTAACCTGGTATAAATATTGAAGTTGAAACTAAAATTAAAAATTCTGTACAGAGACTCAATGACCAATTTGACCCTCAAGGGGGAAAAAGCCTCAAATTTGAAGATAGTTGGATTATGCAGCCTAAGAAACAGAAAAAGATTGATGAAAAATAAAACAAAAGTGACCTGTGGGATACAATTAAGCATTCTAATATATTTGTAATGAGAGTCCCAGAAAGGAAAGAAAGAAAATGGTAGAAAAATATTTGAAGAAAGAGTAGCCAAATATGTCCCAAATGTCATGAAAGATATGAATTTTTATATCCAAGGAGCTAAATTAACTTAAGTAATATAATATAAATTCAAAGCTCAACACAGCATAAAGTCCAAAAAAAAAAAAAAAGAAAGAAAGTGTTGAAAGCATCAAAAGTGAAGAATTTCTTTTTAGAAACCATGCAGAATGGAAGACAGTGGAGTAGTACCTTCAATGTGTTGAGAGAAAAAGATTATCAACTGAGTTTGCATTTACTATACTCCTTCAAAACTGAAGGAGAAATTAAGTCATTTCCATATAACTAAACTTTAGAAGAATCATTGTAGTTCTACCCTATAAAAAATAGAATGAATATCCTTAAATCCAAAATAAAGACACTAGCTAGTAAGTGAATTCACCTAAAGAAATAGAGCACAGATAAAGGTAATTGCACTGGTATTACAAAACCCAAGGTAATTACATATTTGTTTGCAATGTTTCTCCTTTTTACAAAGACAAGTGCCTAATGAAATATTATAAAATTGTGTTCATGGGCTTATATAATCCAAAGATGTTGTTTATATGGGAAAAATACTGCAAAGGGAATGAAGGCAGATGGATGCAATGATTTTGCATTTTATTGCAATAAAATTAATATTAATCAAAACTAGATGTTTTGAATTCAGATGCTAATTGGTAATCCTTAAAACAGCCATTAAAAAGATCACCCAAAACAAATATAGGAAAAGAAACAAAAATAATTAAAAAGTTCCACAAATGTTTTAGTCATTTTTTTTCACCACTGTGACCAAAGAGGAGGAAAAGTTTATTTTGGGGTTCATGGTTTCAGAGTCTCCGTCTACAGGTGGCTGCCTCCATTGCTCTCGGCCAGAGGTAAGTCAGAACATCAAGGCAGAAGGGCATGATGGAGGAAAGCAGCTCAAGACATGACAATCAGGAAGCAGAGACAGATTAAGCTTGGTTTGCCAGGGACAAAATGTAAACCCCTATTTTAGGCAGCTTTTCCCCTGCTGTGACTAAAAGACCCAACGAGTACAATTGTAGAGGAGGGGAAGGTTATTTGAGGGCTCACGGTTTCAGAGGTCTTAGTCCATAGAAGGCTGGCTCCATTCCTCAGGGCTCAAGGTGAAGTGAACATCATGGTAAAAGAATGTGGTGGAGGGAAGCAGCTTCCATGGTGATCAGAAAGCAGAGAGAGAGAGACTCCACTCTTCAGTAGCCACACCCCCAATGAACCACTTCCTCCAGCCACACTCACCTGTCTTCAGTTACCACTTAGTTAAACCTAACAGGGATTAATTCACTAATTAGTTTACAGCTATGACCCAATCATTTCTCCTCCAAGTATTCTTGCATTGTCTCACACATGAGCTTTTGGGGGACACCTCACATCTAAACCATAACAACAAGTAAATATCTATTTGACACAAAAAAAGACAGGAAATAAATAATTGATAAGCAACAACAAGAAGACATAAAGAAATCAAATTTAAAAATGTTACAATTAAGTCCTCCCCTATCAGTAATTATATAAAATGTGAATAGATTTCACATCTCAATCAAAAAACAAAGATTAGAAAAGGCGCAAACAAAAAAATTATATATAGCTGTCACACTCTTAAGAAGAATGGGTATCTTAGTTTTGTATGTGACAGTTGCATATTACAGAGTATATGACATCAATATACTGTCTAAAAGAGACACACTTTGCTTAAAAGATACAACTAACTGAAAATAAAGGCATATAAATGTAAATACCACGCAAGCAATAACAAAATTAGAACTGGAGTGTCTATAATAATAGTAGAAAAAAGTAGACTTAAAGATAGAAACTATTAAATATATTGACAGATATTTGTCAATAGCAAGTGAATCAATTATCAATAATACACTTATAAATCACACATGTAATGTGTTATATATATGCATGTAACAACATTGGTCCAAATGTATGAAGCAAAACTGAATGAATTAAAGGGAGAGATAGACAATCCTTATTATATAAAAAATACTTATTATTACTTATTATTATGTAGAAAATATATACTTATTTATTATTATATAGAAAATATATACAGAGAAATAAATATAATACATAATATATATAATATATAGAGAGAAAATACTTAGAGACTTCAATACCTGACTTTCAAGAAACAAAATGACAAATAACCAAAAGATGAGTAAGAAAATATAAAGTTGAACATTCTTAAACCACCTAGACCTAACAAAATTCTAAAGGGCCCTCTGTCCAACAACAGAAAGATATCAATTCTTCTTAGGAGTATATGGAATATTCTCTAAGACGGATGATATAGTAGGGTATGAAACAAGCCTCAACATATTTTTAAAAAATTAAAAACTGCAAAGTGTGTTTTCTATGATGAATTAAATTAGAACAAAAACAGTTAAAAATTGGGGAAATTCACAATTACATAATAATTTTAAAACATACTCCTAGATAATCAATACTCAAATAGAATTTATAATGAAAATTAGAAAAATACTTTGAGATAAATGAAATGATAACAGCATACCAAAAGTTAGGGAATGTAACTAAAAATGTACCTCAGGGAAATTTATAGCTATAAGTAGCTATATTTAAAAAGGGATACCTCAAATCAGTAACCTAATTTTTCACCTCAAGAAAATAGAAAATGTTGGAAAAACTAAACTCAAGCCAAGTAAAGTAAGGAATTACAGATAAGAATACAATATAACAATGTGAAGGGAAAAAAGAGAAAATTGACAGAAAAAATTGGTTCTTTGAAAATATCAAAACTTTGTAAATATTTAGGTAAACTAATGAAAGAAAAAGAAAAAAAAAAGACTCAAATTATTAAACCAGGAATAAAAGAAAGTCCATTACTACTAACCTTACAAAAATAAAAGGGATTATAAAGTAAACTACTTTATCTAGATGAAATGAACAAATACCTGGAAACACCCAAATTATCAAAACTGACTTAAGAACACAGAGAATATCTACACAGACATATAATAAATAAGGTAAGCAAATTATTAATCAACAAGCATAAACCCATAACTAGATGGCCTTTTAGGTGAATTGGATTAAACATTTAAAGAATCAATACCAGTTTTTCAAAAATTTTTCCAACAAAATAAAAGAGAAGAGAAATGTTACAATTCATTATATAAGTTCAGTATTACCTTGATACCAAAATAAAACAAACACAGTAAAAGCAAAGAGAGTCAAATACCAACATCTTTTATGAACAAGGATGCAAAAATTCTCAACAAAATACATACAAAAAAAATTAGCAACATAAAAAAGGTATTATATTCCATGTTTTAAAGAAATATATTTCAGGAATGCAAAATTGATTTAAAATCTGAAAGTCAAACAGTGAAACAGAATTGAGGACAAAGACCACCTGAATCTTCTCAATAAAGTCAGAAAGAGCTGCTGACAGATATCTCACCTTTTGTTTTGCTGAAAACACTCAAAAATAACAAATGTAGAAAACTTCTTCAACTTTGTAAAAGACACTAAACAACATATTTAATGGAAACCAATACCACTCCTTAAAATAAAAAACAAGATAAGAATATCTATTCTTACCATTTCTAATCAACATTACACTGAATTTTCTGGTCAGAATAATTAGGTAAGAAAAAGAAATAAAGAATTTAATATTGGAGGCTCAATTGGTGGTTCCATTACAAGTTTTCTAACAAATCTCCACACTGCTTTCCAGATTGGTCGTACCAATTTGCAGTTCCACCAGCAATGTATGAGCGTGCCTTTTTCCCCACAACCTTGCCAGCACTTATTGTTGTTTGTATTCTTGATAATTGCCATTCTGACTGGCGTGAGATGAAATCTTAGGGTAGTTTTGGTTTGCATTTCTCTGATTGCTAGAGATGTTGAACATTTTTTCAGATGTCTGTTGATGGATTGTATATCTTCTTCTGTGAAGTTTGTGTTCAGCTCTTTGGCCCATTTATTGATTGGGTTGTTAGTTTTTTTGGTGTTAAGTTTTTTGAGTTCTTTATATATCCTGGAGATGAGTGCTCTATCGGATGTGTGTGTGGCAAAGATTTGTTCCCAAAATGTCGGCTCTCTGTTCACTTCATTGATTATTTCTTTTGCTGAGAAGAAGCTTTTTAGTTTGAATCCATCCCATTTGTTGATTCTTGAATTTACTTCTTATGCTATAGGAGTCTTGTTAAGGAAGTATGGTCCTAATCTGACATGATGAAGATTTGGGCCTTTTTTTTCATCTATTAGGTGTTGGGTCTCTGGTCTGATTCCCAGGTCCTTGATTGACTTTGAGTTGAATTTTGTGCATGGTGAGAGATAGGGGTTTAGCTTCATTTTGCTGCATATGGATTTCCAGTTTTCCCAGCACCATTTGTCGAAGAGGCTGTCTTTTCTCCAGTGTACGTGTTTGGCTCCTTTATCTAGTATAAGGTAACTGTATGTAAGTGGGTTCATCTCTGTGTCTTCTATTCTATACCATTGGTCTACATGTCTATTTTGGTGCCAGTACCATGCTGTTTTTGTTACTACAGCTTTGTAGTATAATCTGAGGTCTGTTATTGTGATGCCTCCTACTTCAATTCACAATAGCTAAACTGTGGAACCAAACTAGATGCCCTCTGATAGATGACTGGATAAAGAAACTGTGGTGTATATACACAATGGAACATTACTCAGCAATAAGAGAGAATAAAATTATGGCATTTGCAGGTTAATGGATGGAGTTGGAGAATATAATGCTAAGTGAAGTAAGCCAATCTCAGAAAACCAAATGCTGAATGTGCTCATTGATAAGTGGATGCTGATCCATAATGTGGGGAAGGACATGGGAAAAATTGTCCCTGTCCATGTGAACTCTGGTCACAGGGGTGTAAGGGGGGAGAGGGCATGGGGACAGTAAAGGTGGTAGAATATGATGGTCATCATAGCCCTAACTTTATGTATGCTGCATATATGTTGTGATTCTATACAACTTACAACTAGAGAATTGATACGTTATCCTCTATCTATGTACAATGAATCAAATTGCACTCTGTTATCATGTAAGCCTAAATAGAACAAATAAATAAATTAAATATGAAAAAAAAAGAATTTAATATTGGAAGGTAAGAAGTAATATCATTTCTATTTTCAAGTAACATGACTGCTGTAATTTAGATTATGAATGCCCCCAAAGAACCATGCATTAATTGTTGCTCCCTGGAGTGAGACTTTTCGAAGGTGGTGGGACCTTTAATAGATGGGGCCTAGTAGGACATCCTAGGTAATTGGGAACATTCCCTTGAAGAGCATAGTAGAATCTGGGGCCCTTCTTTTTCTGATCCTGTCTATGAGGTGAGCAGTTTTGTTCCTCTACACACTACCCCATGAGCTGCTGCCTCACCACAGGCCCAAAGTCATGGGTCCAACTGAATGAACTAGAACCTCCAAAACAGTGAGCCAAAATAAACCTTTCCTCTTTATAAGTGGATTTGCTCAAGTATTTTATTTATAGTGATGGAAATCTGACTGAAAAAATGATCTTATATGTATGAAATCCAAAGGAATTTACAAACACACAAAAAAACTATGAGAATAAACAAGTTTAACATTGTTCTGATATAGAAGCTCAATCCACAAACATCTATTTTATTTGCACACATTAGCCATGAATAATCTAAAAATAAAATTAAGAAAATAATGGTACTTATAATAACAGCAAAAAATATAAAATATTCAGGAATAGGTTTTTAAGTACAATACGTACACACTGAAAAATATTAAACATCTTTTAAAGGAATTTAAAAATATATAGACATTCTACATTACAGAGAAGAAAACAGCATTGGCAGAATGAACTATTCCCCAAATTGATCTACAAGTTTGATGTGCTTCTTCTGAGAATTTCATCTGGCTTTCTTGTAGAAATTAATGAGATGTCTCTAAAATTCATGTAGAAATTAAGGGGATTCAGAGCAGTCAAAACAACACTGAAATAAAAGGACAAAGTTGGAGGTGTCCTATTTCCCATTTTCAAAACTTACTACAAATATACTGTAATTGAAACAGTGTGGTGTTGGCAAAACTTAGACATATAGGTCAAAATAACTGAATTGACAATCCAGGAAAAACATCCTTCATGTGTGGTCAATTGACTTGGAACAATTATTCTAAGACAACTCAACAGGCAAAGAGCTGGATATGTACATACCAAAGAAAGAAGCTGAATTCTTATCTTACACCATATTTAAAAAAAAAAAAACAACTCAAATAGATCACACACATAAATAGGAGAGCTAGAATTATCAAACTAAGAAAACCTATGAGTAAATCTATACCAAAGTTAAAAAGAACACCATCTAGAATATGGAAGGACAACAGTGGAATGGGACAAAACACTTCTGAAGCATATATGACAAAAGATTTGTATTCAGAATATGCAAAAGAACTCTTAATAACTTAATAATCAACGACATTGCAATTTAAAAATAAGCCAAGGATTTGAATAGGTACCTTTCCAAATAATATATAATTGACTAATACTCATAGGAAAAGATTGTCTACATGGTCATCATTAGGAAAATGCAAATCAAAATCAGGATGAAGTGACCATCTCATACTCACTATAATGGCCAGAGAGAGACAGGTGTTGTTGAGGACAAACTGGAAGTCTCATACATTGCTTGATGATAGAAAACAGTGCAGATGTTTTGGAAATCAGTTTGGCAGCTTCTCAAAATGGTAACCAGGACTTATCATAAGACACATCGATGCCAGTCCCAGATATCCCCAAGAGACACACAAACATGGGTCCACATAAAAACTCATTAGTGAATGTTCACAATAGCATTATTTATAGTAGTAAAAAGTGGAAGCAGCTTAAATGTCTATCAGCTGATGAATGGATAAACAACATATATCATCCTATCTGTACAAACATATATCATGTAGCAATAAAAAGAATGAGAAACTGATAATGCAACAACATGAATTAACCTTGAATACATTATGCTAAGTGAAAGAAGCCAGTCACAAAAGACCAGATGTTGTATAATTCCATTTATTTGAAATATTGTGAACAGGCAAATCTGTGGAGACAGAAAATAGAATAGTTGCCCGGGGCTCGGATGGTGGGATGGGGAAGGCCTGCTAATGGATATGGGTTAGGGTTTCTATTAGGGATTTTGAAAATGTTCTAAAATTACATTGTGGTAATGGTTACACAACTCTAAATATACCATAAATTACTAAACTGTAAGACAAATAAGCCTAGTTTGTAGTCGATAATAACAGAAAGAATTCTAAAAACTTGCAGAAACAGCCCAATACCACAAAATTTCCATCACCTTCAAAGAAGGCAGAAACTAGATTTCAGGGACTGAAGGGTGAAATAACTGAATACAGCTCCAAACACCCAGAGGGCATCCAATAAATCTGAGCTCCTGGATCAGGCAAGGGCCTCCTGGATGCTATTATCTATCCTGTCTCCCCATGGAATCCACCCAGAGAAGTGGACTATTTTCAGAGATGCTTTTAAAGCCATACGTATGAGAGTTTCACAAACTGTTTCAGTTTTGATTACGTGATCCAGGTGGGATGCTGAGTGACAGGGGTAAGAATTTTTCCTCTGAGTCTTCATCTGATGACACTGAGCAGTCTGGAAAGCAACTCTTGGTTAAGAGATGGTGGCAGGAGAAAAATGGCTAAATACCTCCAAAGGGAGCTGTCAGGGTCAGTGTGTGAGACCCAAAAGTGAGATAAAGAAGGAAGAGCCAACGGCATGCAGAAAGAGGACAGGAGCAAGAGACAAACAGGGTGGAAGGGTGACAAAAGAGTAAGATGATGAGTAGGAGAAATTTAGGTAAAGCTGAAAAGCTTAGAGAAGAAAGAGGAAAAGATTAGAGAATCAAAGAAAAAAAATGGTTCTTTTTCTTTTAACATTGCTACCTGTTTGTCCAACTATTGATAAATATGAAGTAAGAACATTTTGGACCTGCCACTTTCTGTTTGCTCAAATAGCAGAAATATATGCTATGGAATGAATGTTTCTGTCCCAAACACTACCACTAAATTCATATGCTGAAGACCCATGTAACAATTCTGGAAAGTGAGGTCTTTGGTAGGTGAATTTCTCATGAGGATAGAGTCCCCCTGAGATGTTAATCCATGATGGGATTAGCATCCACAGAAGAGCAAGAGTGATCCCCTCTTCCTATCCTCTCTGCCACATGAGGATGCAATAAGAAGACATCTTCCCATCATCTGCACACCACCAGGAAATGACCTCATGAGACACCACATCTTCCAGAATCTTGATCTTGGATTGCCCAGCCTCCATAATTATGAGAAATAAATGTGTGTTTCCTAAGTTACCTGTGGTATATCCTATGGATATATCTGTGTCTATATATATTTGTTATAGAAGCCCCAGCCAAAACTAATTAAGACTAGGAATTTTATTATGTAATACCCAAAGTAGTAGAAAATACTCATAAATATGTACATTGCAGAGGACTTCACAGTTAATGACAGAGCTGTGTAGTCCTCTACAATGCAGCAATTCTGATACAACAGAAGTGAATTACTTGCTTTTTTCTTAAGAATTAGCTAAGAAATAAAAATATTTTCTTTTGTCCAATTTACTATTAATATTAAAATGATACAAAACACAACAAAAATTTTACATAACAAAACTTGTGATTGACTGAAAATTGACAGAAAAATATCTTTTTGATAAAATTTGTTTCTGTAATATTTGATTTAGAATAAATGGACTTGGTAGATATAATGATTATATAACAGAACTTTCAACTGAACATGCTGTAGTTATTGATAGGAATTTTAACACTTGATTACCAAGACTTCATTTTCATTGAAAATCTGACATGCAAAATGTTTCTGATGAGAATAATTTCAGAAAAATAAAAATGAACATTAAAATTTTGAATATGACAGTATACTTTGTAGGAAGTTAATTAAGTACTTAAATTGGTTTAATGGAAAGAAGAAAAAATCCTTCCTATTACAAGTTTCTTGTGATACATGTGCATTCTGCTTCACGCTGTCTGGAGACATTTCTGAATCTGTATACACTGACATATAATGTGCCCCTCTGTATTTATTTCCAAGGAAGCTTTATTTAGTTGCTTTTCTGCTAGACAATGGAAGTTCCAGGGAATAAGCAGCTCATATTTTCTGGGCTTAGCATGAGCAGGGAGCATATGATCTAATAGGTTTTATTGCCTTTAATTTTTGTGATCAATATAGAGTTTCTCTTCTGAAAGCACCCAAATCTGGCTCCATTCTGGGTTAGCTAAGATAGAACAAAATGTATTCTTCCCCAAGAGCCAGGTCCTCAAAACTATCCAAAGAATGATTTTGAAAGACATAAGCAAACCAGGAATAATTCAGAGTGACCATGAAGTTTACCAAAGACCTAGAGAAAATTGAAGTGTCCTAATTAAATTCAAATAGTGGGGCTCAGAGAAGTCCTCACATGTTAGGATCAGAGACTCCTCCTTTTCCTTGCCTTGAGATTTTTCTAAAGGATCATTACTAGACAGACTCAGGCTTGTTTCCCATTCCCCTTGCCTCCCTCTCTCTCTTCTTTATGTCACTGGCAAGGTAAAAGAAGGAACTGGAGCCACTCTTCTCTGCTGCCTCTTCTAACACTCTTGGGAGACCAGTAAATGTTGAAGGAAGAAGTGGTTTGTGCTTCCTGTTGCTGATATTGGCAGAGGCACCCACCCTTCCCTCAACAATTTCCACGTCAGGAGCACTCATTCTTCTACCTCATCCTGGTCAACAGATTGGCACATCTGTCCCATCCTGGGGTATGGAGTAATAAGTCCATTTTTCTACATACATAAGTCATGTTTTCCCACAGATCTTGGTCAGAGGTAAAGCTCACATTGTGATAATCACTATGACCTTCGTTTCTCAGATGGTATTAAACTCAGGCAGAAATGTTTAAACTCAGACAGGGTGTTAGTTATTGATTGCTAAGATTCCAACATAAACTCCAGTTTTCACTCTTCTTCCTCTTTATGTTCTTTCATGGAAAACAAAACCACTGGAATTCTTGTTTTCAGTAAGAGTGTGTGTGTGTGTGTGTGTGTATGTTTTCTTTTTATTTTTAGGCAAAGACGATAAAAGTAGAAGTTTGGGATGCATGTAGCATTTTGGCTATTTTGTAGAAATTAAAAGCCATAAGTCTCCTTTAAATTTAATTGCCATAAAATTCTAAGAGAAATAAAGGGATTTGGACAAAGAAAAGAAGCTATGTAATGGTAAGTGAAGCAAAGAGACATGTGTTTGTCAATAACAGGCTCATTTAATGCAGAAAAGACATTTAAAACAAGCAGGAAGTACTTTAATGTGGAATTTGGAGTAACATAAAATAAGCAACATTCTCCTGAATAAATTTCCCCTTAAAGTCTCTGAGCACAAATTCCTATATTTTTCATGAAATTAATCTTATATTTGGAAATATAGGTTTTGATTCTTACAAAACTTACTTTTTAATGTGCATTATTATTAGTATTAGTATTTGCCAATTAATTGGTGTTCCTGTATTCTCAGCCTAGCTTGGATTTATTCCATAATGTAACAGGAATTACTTTATAAAGGGAAGTTCATGTGCCATAGGGATTGAACTTCTATTTTTGCTTGTATTTGCCATTAAAGTCAATAAGCATTAAAAACTGTTACTGAAATTAAATGCAGAAGACAATGAAGAAAACTTTGAGAAACAAAAGGCAAAACCTCTCACGAAAATGAAGGGAGCTTCTCTTGCTACAATGAGTGGCTCTTGTGAGATTATGAAGTGAGTGGAGTTTGTCTTCCTCCAAGTTCTCTTTTTGGACACTTCATAATCCACCCACTTTCCTTTCAGGGGTTGGTACTTAGCCTATCTTGGCTGAGACACAGAAGAAAGCATTTCTGGTTTCACCAGACACTCTAGTTCATTTGGCTTACAGTCACTTGCCTTTGAAGGATTTTCTGAAATGCTCCCTTCTTTAAATTAGAATACCTCTCCTTTCCAAAATGTTCTGTTTCTACAATTTCTTGCATATGCCTACACGGCAAAGACTAGAAGAAAAACTATCCCAAATGATAACCTGCAGTAAAGGAATAGTCAGAGAAGACAGTGACTTCTCACAGACCACAATCCCCAGACACACCTGTCTTCTGCCTTCACCTGGGCCCACTCTTATTCTATGCCTCCAACTGGAACTGACAGAAATGGGAGAGAAAAACTTTCTACATGTGTATTCTTATCCATAAAAGGAGAATCCTTATTCAGGAAAGAAAAATCCAATTTTTTTAACCTATATTCAATGCAAACTTTCACTGGCATTAGTAATAGACGCAGATCCAATTAACTGATTTGAATTTTATCACTTTCATTGTCAACAGACACTTAACAGGTATCCCTAGAGCCCTGCACATTGCACTAGATGCTAAGAGCTCATCTTCTTCCCCTGGAGGACATTTTAAATGAACAGTGAAATAGCTAAAATCTTGACATGAAAGAGAAAGGCAAGAGGAGTAAAAGGAATTAATAATTGGTCCCTAATAAGAAAGCTGCCTGGACTTTTCTCATTTCTTCCTAATATCAATAATCATAAGTCATTTGCATATGTAAAGGTATCTATTTATACACACACACCAAAAGAGATGATGATGATGGTAGGTGATAATGATAGATGATAGATAGAAAGATGTAAACAACATGCAAATGTACGTAATGACATATAGACCTAGACAGAGAGATATGTATAGTACATCTGTGTTCATAGATCTTTATCCAAACCTATATACATATATGCAAGTACCAAAAATTTCTTGTATCTCTTAATACGTTTAATATAATAAATGAAAAATAGCTTTGATTTCACTAATTGGGATCAAATCAATGGCATTAAAGGACTTTCCTAAAACACCATTTGAATTTCTAAATCAAATGTAGGCTTTATGGTTATGGAATTATAGCAATCTTGGATAAAATCAAGATGAGAGCAATAGCCCTCTCTGAAAAAATGAGTGAAGAAATTTCAAAGTTAAATAGAAATACCTAAGGAAAGATGTAACTCTAGGTCCAATTTAATTTGTAAACCCCAAAGTAGTATGGGATTACTGAACCTGGTACAAATTAGTTCTCCAGAAGGTCTTTATCTTTAACTTGAATAATGGGAAATGAATAATCCCAGGAAATGTAGAGATTTGAATCACTGGCCAATAAGAGAATTTTTCTAAACAGTATGCTAACACTGAATACATTTTGAACAAAATTGAGCATTGATGTAGATTGCATTCCCAGGATGGGACCCAATATTAGCTGGGTAGTCTCCTGGATAACCAAGAAAGCTTCATGCCTAGTGCATGATGTATTTGTCTAGCCATCAAGTGGCATTCTGGTTTGTTCAAGGTGAGGTCTATTTACTGTTCAAAGGGAGAAAAAAAATCTATTGAGAAGACAGAATGAATGTCATTCTAATTTGGATAGACATTCTCAGGAGATTTTATTAACACGCATGATATACAAATGTACTAAAAGGCCGAGACATTCACATCTACCAAGCAGTAGGCATGTTAGTATTTAGTCTTTCTGGTTACTTATAAGCCAAGGTCTGGTCATATTGACAATGGCAGAGCCAAGCATCTGAAAATAGAAAAGAGGGCAAATAGCTACCATCCTAATTTCAGTAGATTTCTCTTTGAAATTGCTCTGGCCTACTTTCCCTCATAAAAAGGCCTGGTCTGAATTCTATGTCCTCTGGTAACCAGCCCCTTCCTAAGTTATGAATTCCCTTATCTCTCTCTCTCTCTCTCTCTAGTTCTGTGCTTTTAGGTTCCCCTGCCTCTCAGCTTAGTCTTCTGGTTCTTACTGCCTAAATTATAATAAGAGTTGAATGACATAATGAACATGAAGTTTTCTTAGTCAATCATGTTTCTATAACAAAATGTCCAAGTCTGGCTAATAAAGAACAGAGATGATTTATTAAACAGTTCTGAAGACTGAGAAGTCCAAGGTGGAGAGGCTCACATACAATGAAGGCTTTCTTGCTGCATCATCCCATGGCATAAAGCATCAAGAAAGTATGAGAGAGAGAGAGAGAGAAAGAGAGAAAATGAGAACCAGAGAGGGCAACCCATTCTCTTTACAGTGAATCTACTTACTTGCATAACAAATCCATCCCTGTGATAACAATCTATTAATGAAAGCAGAACCCTAATGACCTACTCACCTCTAAAGGTCCCACCTCTCAATACTGTTGCTTTGGATATTAGTTTCTAACACATAAAATTGGAGGGGCAGACCATAGCCAAATTACTCAGCAAATAATAGCTAATGCTAGTATTGTTGCCTCTCTCCCCAAACTCAAATTGAGCCTACTTGTCTAAACCACAGAGCAAATAATCTTGGTGGAAGATATTGGTAGGAGAGACAAGAGCTAACTGGCCTGTGACACCAACCTTAAGGAACTAATTAGTAAAGAAGTCCACTGGAGGCAGAAACAGCATGCAGAAGTAAATGAACATTATGAAAGCTACCTTAAAGAAAAGCCATATCAAAGAGAATAGGTACAATCAGAAACAGTGTAAATTGCTTCACAGCAATCTATATTCTGTATTTCCCCCTGATATTTATTTCATTTTGACTCTCAGTGTAAAGTTTTGCTAGAATTATGAGAACCTCTTGTGTCCTATCATTGTATCAGTTACCTTTTGCTGTGTAACAAACTAAACTCATATATTATAGCTTCAACCATGTATTTAGTGCATGAGTTTATTGACTGGTAATTGCCTTTGTGCTAGACATGACTTATCTTTGGATTTGCTCATACATCTGTGGTTCAACTGGCTGACTTGCTAGGTTGGGCTAGTTTATGATGGTCACTTCTGGGACATTTCAGATTACTTAGGCTTCTTTTCACATCTATTGAATCTTCTGTTAGGCAAGCTTTTGCCTTATCACATGTTGGTTGCAGATTCCCAAAGACAACAAAGGCAAAAAATTAAGGCTCAAAATATAGATGGCATCTCCTCCAGCACATTTTATTGGTCAGCCCAAATCAAGGAGTGAAGAAATCTATTTTAATTTTGCATTGGAAGTACTACCAGGTCACATTGCAAAGGGGCACAGATTCAGAGAAGAAAAGTATTTGGAGAATTTTTTGAAAATTTTCATGACCAATAAGTGGATCCATATCCAAAGCAGTCCAAGGCATATTTTCCATGTCAGAGAAAACTAAATTATAGGAAGGAGCACTGAAGAAAGGAACAATAAACACATTTAGTATCTTCACTGATAGATATCAAATACCTAAGAACTGTGACCATATCCTTAGGCTTCGTTCTACTAAAATACATAGCATATAAAAGCAAAGGATTATAAAAACATACATTATAAACTCTTAGATGTTAGAAGTCCTTATGTTTTTCATAGCAGTTCATGTTTTCTGCAATCTGGGATAGATTAATAACAATAGGGAATAAGTAGTTTTTCTATTGTTTATGTGTGTGTTTGGTGCATTAGGGGAGGAAAGGAATAGCCCCCAGGGTAGCTGGGGTGTGAACCTGAGTAACCCTGCTGACCACTGTTGTCCTTCCTAGTGAAGAATTCAGGGTAGGCCCAAGATGAGTTGAACACAAAGGTAAGACAGGAAAAATAAAATTGTAAAAGGGAAAAGAGGATCCATCACTTGACTCTGTATATTGGGTTACAGGAAGAGTAAAATATTTTTCATAGACATTTACCCTATTTACTCTATTGAGTAAGCATATATTAAGCAAAGAATTAGTGTTAAGCACTTCATTCACTGTAGGAGAATTGTGTGTTGGATCTTGCTCCGCTTTAGGTAAGTTTCCCTCAAAGGTCCATGTGTTAAAGACTTGATCCCCAGTCCATGGACCAATTAGAAGGAGGTAGAAACTATAGGAGGCAGGGCCCATTTGGAAGTCTTCCTGCCATAAGGTACTTGAAGGGACTATGGAGACCACAGTCACATCTTGTCCCTCCTTTACTTCCTGGCTGCCATCAGAGGAGCAGCTTCCTGTACTACACATTCCTGCCATATTGCCCCATCACAGGCCCAAAAGCAATGGCATCAACCAAACATAGACTGAAACCTCCAAGATTCTGACCAGAAATAACCTTTACTTTGTGTAAGTTGACTTATATGTATTTGTCATAGTAATGGAAAACTGAGCAACACAGACTTTTTCCTGTATTCAAGAAATTTTCTTCCTACTAAAGGAGAGAGACACCAAAACAATTAATGCCTATATGACATTCCATGGAAGCTCAGCAGAAGGATCTAGAAAAGAGATTTACCATGAGACTGGGCATTGGCAGAACTGGTACATAGAGACAGGGGTGGGTCATAGAAGATGTCACAGGATACCCCCAGAAACAAATGTTTGAACTGGTTCTTCAGGAGAAATGGACAAAATGGAGAACCTGAGAAGTGCTAGGAATTGATAGAGAGAATGTATTCCAGACAAAGGGAATGGAATTAATAAGTGTCTTGTGGCATGAGAGAACATTGCTGTTTGGGGGGAGAAGAAGAGTTATGAGTTGCTCAATTATAGAGCACATGAAACAGTACAAGAATGAAGTCTGAAAAAACTATTTATTCCATCCAAAAGAACAAAAATATCCACAGGCTTAAGATTCCCAACTGTGGTGATAGAAATCATCTGATATTCTCCACCCCCACAATTACTTCATATTTAATGTCTGATGTTTTCAGTTTTGTTAACATGCTTCAAAACCTGCAGACCAGTTGGTAGACAAAACACTGCAGGAGTTGTAGTATCACCTAAACAATTTGTAACAAAATAAAGTTTAAATAAGTTTAAATAAAATGAAGAATACTGCCTTCCAGTTTTATCAAATCTTTTCTCTGCCTACTAAAGGAGTAACTCTCATTACATACCCCAGGAGTATTCTGTCATTTCCACAAAAGAGAGAGGAGGGAAAAGATAAATTTCTAGGGATGGTTTTGCACACCAATGACAGGCACAGGTTTCTAAAGGATGATTTCCAACCTGTTAATAGTTTTTAATACACAACAGCTGCAATCCATGAAAAAGATAAATATTCATGGCACAGAGCATTTATATGTATCAAATGTATATTCATGAACAAATGGCTTCCCCTGCCTTTAATAGTGTGTTTGCTGTGCAGCCAGTGAAGAATGGACCAAGTTTCCTCTGACTGCTACTGCTGAGTCTGCTGCTACATCTCCTGCATGTCAGTTCTATGGTGATTGTAGACAGAACAATAGCCATGGGGGTGGAAAAAAACTTTGCCTGGAATCAATCCCCACTCATTTTAGATATTGGATAACAGTGCTTCCCTGCATCAACCATGAATGGCAGATTTTAACTGACTGTGACTTATTTTTTAGGAAAAAGCATTTCATATTCAAGCCCTGAGTAACCATATGTGCACATGGTTGACCCTCCTCTTTCAATGTGCTTTGTCACAGCGTTCTCCACCCCCACTTTACTAAGAATACTGGGAAGAGAATGTGCACACACTGAGTAGCACTCTCAGGTGATCATGGCCTGTTGTCGTGGCCTCAGTCAGAATGTTCTATGTAGCACAGAGGCAACAGAATGATGGTACAAACTTCGCAACAAAAGTCTTTGTTATTCAGTAGGGTGGTGGATGGCACGTGCTTTTGAAAATTGGCATATTGTTTAATAAAAGTGTTGTTTGCTGCATTATTTCTCCAGGGGGGAGTCAAGAAGAGAAACAGGTGAAGAAATGTGTCTTTTGTTGAACAAGAAAAAGGAGTCATTGTAAGATTTTAGAGCATCAAACAAAGCTTGATAAAATTGCAAAATAAAATAAATAAATAAAATGGAATAATTGAAATACAAGTTGGCAAAGAAGACTTTTAATTTTGAAAATATGGTCTTCTACTTAACTTCTCTCATATTTTTCTGGTTAGCTCCCAGTCCCCTTTTAGGGTCATAAGAAAATAATTGTATCAGAAATGTCAACTTTTCCCTTTCTGCCTTTTAGCCCTTCCTGTCTACTTTAAAAGATGTGCTTTTAAGACCATTATGATAAGCTGAAAAGGTGATTGGAGACCATTCCCTCATGCCTGCTTTCATAAAGGTGCTATTAAATCTAAATTTTAGTTTGCAGAGTTAAATTGTATGTGATCATCTCAGTGGATTTTGCAATGTATTGTACCAAAATCTAAGTTGTAATCTAGTGTATGAAATGATTTCAGCTCTTGGTGTTGTAAGACTGAGATTGCATATGATAGCAGGTGAGCAGGGAGCATCTTGTCATACATATCAAGTTTCTAGAAATATCATGCATTGTAGCTATAGTTGGCTAGTCTGAACTCATACCTCTTTACAAATGAAATGGTTTTATACTTAAAATATAGTTTCAGTATTTAAAACAACCACTAATTTTTCCTTGAATTGTGTTTGGAAAATCAAACCTTTCATGAGGAAATATGCCTAAGAGTTCCATAGAAAGAGTTCTCTAGAGGGTGATGGATCCCTGCAGACCTGAAATTAATTCCCTGGATCCTTCCCACTTCTAGTTATAGAATTCAGGTCATACCACTATCATCTTTTCACTCTGTCTTAATAAAGTACTTAATATATGCCAGGTTCCTCTGAGTCAATTTTTTTATTCTATTCTTACTAATAAAGAGCAATTCATATGGCAATTCAATAGTGTATTGCAATGCTCAGCCACTTCAGAAGTAGACATAATGTAAAAGTCATAGGAACTGGTTTCTTATAATTCATTCATTCATTTAAATTACTTTTCCTATTGTACCATGCTCTAGTACTGTGCTACTTTCTGTGGATGCAGCAGCCCTTTCTCTAAAGATGTTCTTAGACTAACACAGGAAACAAATGAAGTAGCCACATGGTTAGAATGTAGTGTACAAAGTGCTCCAGTGGATGAAGTAGGAGTTTCAGGATCCAGACATATGAAGACAGTTGCTCCAGGTCCCATAACAAGAAAGTAATAAAGTCTGGTGTTGAATCCAATTTTTCAAGCTGTTAATACTCTGTGTATTGTTTATAATGAAATACTGATTTAGCTATAGCCAGCCTCCTACACATAGGGCAGCCACCTGAAAACAGCCATAAGAAATTATCTCCCCTTTCCCTTAGGCAGAGCAATTAGAATTATGTCACATGTCTGATCTTAGCTACAAAGAAGGCTGAAGATGGGAAGCAGAGAATAAGCTTCTAGAGACTCCTTTAAATGAAGGTTTCAATAGCAAAAGCAAGGGCAGGAAGACTTCAAGTGGGCCTTCCTGCTTCTATTAGGCTCCTAAATCCCTTCTGGTTCTGTAGCCAGTCTCGCAGCTCACTGATGAAGTCCAAGGAGTAGAATGGGACTTTCTCCACCAGTTGCATCCACAGACTCTTGGGACAAGTGAAGCCCACTAGTACCTGGGGCTACATGTGATGGGAAACTGTAGCCTTGGACAAGGAGGGTTTGCAGCACAGATAAGCCTCACACTGGCTCTATTGTTTTGAATCCTCCTCAATCCTATCTGCTGGAGTCTCTACTGGAATCCTACCTAGCCATTTTCTCTGCTACCCTCTCCATGTCCCACAAGTTAGTGGCTAGGTTCTCAATTAAATCTTACTTAAGTAAAAGTAAAGTCCTCCTTAGCTGCAGTTTGGCTTGATGTGGTTCAGTTACTCATAGTCAACTGTAGTCCAAAAATATTAAATGAAAAATTGTAAAAATAAACAATTCATAAGTTTTAAGTTGTGTGACACTCTGAGTAGGGTGATAAAATCTCATATCATCCTCCTTTGTCCAATCCAGGTTATGAAGTGTCCCTTTGCCCAATGTATCCATGCTATATACATTATCCACTCATAATTTATTTAATAGCTATCTTTGTTATAAGATCAACTATTGCAGTATCATAGTGCTTGTCTTCAAGTAACCCTATGTAGTAGCCTAATGCTACTTCTGGATGGCTGCATCATTAACTTCACTTCTTCTCTTCATGTAGGGGCTATATCACCTCACATCATCAAAAAAGAATGGTGAGTACAGTACAATAAAATATCTCAAGAAAGAGACCACATTCACATAACTTTCATTGCAATATATTATTATCATTGTTCAGTTTCATTATTACTTATTGCTTTTAATCTCTTACTTTACCTAGTTTATAAATTAATCTTTGTCACAAGTGTGTATGTATAGGAAAATAATAATACATATAGGGTTTGGAACTGAGATTGGGTGAAGGACAGGTGGTCAGCATAGATAGTAAAGGATCATCGGTAGGAGAGATGAGGGCTAATTGGTTAATTATCAAAGGAAAGGAAATGGGTTGCTAACACCTCTAGGGAATTGCTCCTCCCAACAACGAAGAGTTGCTAATGATTACTCCCCTAAACCCGAGGGCCCCCCCCCCTACTCCCCCCACCATTCTTCCTGCCCTTAGGCACTAGGCAGGTGGGGAAGGAAGGAGAGAAATCCTGGGATCCATGAGGATACCCAGCTCTGAGTCCCCTTCTGAGAAGTCTCTCTCTGTCTATTCTCTTATATAAGATTACTTTCTTTTTTTGCCTCAAAGATTATTGGGTGCTTGGTCTTCAACACCAGGAGAAACAGGACCCGATCCTGATTTTCAAGACAGGTATCAGAACTATTCACAATTTCAGGCATCCACTGGGGGTCTTGGAACATGTACCCCACCAATAAGGTAGGATTACTGTACCAATGGTAATGTTTTAGAGTGAGTAATAAACTAATCGTGATATAGAAACCGACTACAACACTTTAAAACGAGGTCTCAGAACTATTTCCCAAAATCTTGGATATGGCAAATAACTTTTTCCCATTGCCCAACATTTCAGGATTAAGAGGAGGTCAAGAAGAGAAATAGAAACCAGGATGGAAACTAGGGTGGGGAGAGAAATGGGAGTAACTATAAGCCAAATTCTGTGCTGGGCACTTTCTAATACTTTAATCAACCACTCACTCAAAATAAGCCCAGTAAGCAGGTATTATTGATTGAGGAAAATGAAGCAGTGAGGTTGAATATCATTCCTGAGGCCTTACAACCAATAAGTGCCAAATCCAAGATCCAAACTCAGGGGTTTTCCCTTTCCACCAGACTCTCATCTGTGAAGGCAAATGTACTGTCCTGGCATTCAAATGGAAAAAGGAGATGAGTACAACTTTCCATGCAATATGAAAAGCTGCTTGGTGCATCTTTTTTTTCCCCTCTAAACACAGAGCAATGATAGACCAAATAGTAAAAAAAGAAAACTAACAAGGCATAAATCAACATTAAAAACCACTTATGCATGGGAAGGAGTTCAGTGCCTCTGAACCACTACAACTAAAAGTATTCCAGGACACAGGGGACCAAGCTCTCTCCAAGCTCCTGGGAAAACTGCTGCCTACTGCTTCCTATGGGTATCACTTTGGGGGAGGCTGTTTTCTTGGGGAGAGAAGAGTGGGCACCCAGACTCAGCCTTACACTGTCTTTATAAATGGATTTGCAACATCCTAAATATCACTCGGGTGCAAGATCATTTTGCAGGTGCTGATTTCTGAAGGGGAAGCTCACAGAGATAGAAGAGGTATCAGCTAAACAGTAGACAGAGAGAGGTAAGTACAGACAGAAAGATGCTTTTGTGATCATTTCACTACCTCACCTAGGATGTTAGGAGTTGGCACTAAAGGGAAAATTGATGGAAAACTTAAACATTAACATATTCTAATTCCTAAAAATCCACCTTTAAAAACAAATAAATGTGTGTGTGTGTGTGTGTCTTGGTGTTGGAGAAATTCTAGACAGAAATTGCAACTAAGAAAATGGAAAGCTACTTAATATTATTCATATTGGAATATTTGCCAGGTGTAATTCTCAGTAATCATCTATAAATGTAGAAAAATATAGTTTTTCACTGTCGAGTCAGGAAAAAGTGGGTATTTAATTTAGGACAATTTTGAACTTTCGAAAAATATTGCAGTCTCTATATCGAAGTCCTGAGCCAACATTCACTATTCTGGTAAATAAAAAGCATCATAAAAATACAAAGCATTCTGTCCAAGGGGGCCCTTGATACCTCTGTGCAGTGGGGGCAAAACATCCATTTGCAGAGAAATCTTAAAAAATTAAAATGCAAATCATTGCATGGCCATAAGTTCCCTGATTGTAGTGTATTTACACACCCACTTCAAATAATCAATGGAATTACTCAGAATTGGCACCTTGACCTCAGGATTTTTTCTTGCTAAAAACCCATCTCCATGGGAACTATCTGCCTTTGGTCCCCTAAGGCTCAAGCCTAATCAAGTTCTCACAGAAACATACCTCTAACTTGGAAGGACTCTGGTTTTGCTGTAGACAGAATGATTTGCTATATGATTCTTGCTTCCATGAAGAAAAGGAAATCAAGAGATACAGGAAACTGCCCTGAGTGAATGTAAGCTAATGTTTGTTATTGCACACCATAGACCCCGAAAGCAAAAGTGTGTATATGTTAAAACTTCATGAAAGTATACACAAAGCCAAGCACAAAAAGAAAAATTGTGTGTGTGTGTGTATGTATGTGTTTTAACCCAGGGGCACTTAACCATTGAGCTACATCCCCAGCCCTTTTTTATTTTTAATTTTGAGACAGGGTCTCCTTAAGTTGCTGAGGCTGGCTTTCAACTTGTGATCCTCCTGCCTCAGCCTCCCAAGTCACTGGGATTACACTGTGCCTAGCTAAAACATTTTTTTCCATGTATTAATTAAAGGCAATGTTGCTCTCATTCCCAAGTCTTGAGATAGAAGGCATTTCTATTTGGGAACAGACATATTGGAATGAAAAGCTTTGGAATGAAAGCTTTTCTGACAAAGGCTGGTACAAGCATTTACCCACAAAGAATGCAACCATGACCTTTTACAATGAGAGGCTACTAAGGCCTGAGGGAGCTGATATCAACCTATGCCTCAGACCCTGCAACTCCCCATTTTGGGAAATTCCATTGTTAATAAGCACAGTAAACAAGCAGTTCTTTGTGTAGATTGTGTTCCTGGTTGGAAGACCATCTGGACAGATGTATGAGGGAAGTGCAGGTGCCTCTGTGGAGGAAACTCATCCTCCTCCTGTCTGTTTCCTACTGGACTCAGAGGCAGGCAGATAGCAAGTGTCAGTGCAAGAGTTGTTGAAACAATAATATCAGTAGAGCGAAAATACTATTTATTGTACACATAAAGGCTCTTGTCCTCTCAAAGTGAAGAAAAATAAAATCAGTGAGCTGGTCCATGTTTGGGCTCTCTACAAAACACAGAAAAACTCCCACTCCATCCATACATTGTAGAATTCACAAAATTCGTAAATGCAAGGGCACTACTCTTTCGGATCTGATATTCCTCTCTGGCCTTACATTCTTAGATAAGTACGTGCTTCCCCTATGTCTCATTGAGGGTGCCGCCTCAGCAAACTTGATGTCAAAATGGCAAGGAGGGCAAGGGGTGCTTGCAAGAAGCAAGACTCCAAGATTTTGGAAAATATATCTACTTACCTGAGAAACCTTGTAAAATAGAACTGAAAATGACCATGGAGGAGACGAGGAACAGAGAGAGAGAAAAGCGTTATACTCGGAACATGGAGGGCTGCTTCCCATTTACTTTGAAACAAAGGGTGATGAGAACAAATACCATTTCTTTCCAGGTTCCCAATAACTTCTCCACCAATGGTGTGGGTTTTCATTAAATTTTTATTTATTTATGTATGTATTTATTATTTGTTTACTTATGTTGTCATAGTCTTATAGTTACTAGAAGGAAAAAAAAACTTTTCAAAGATTGAAGAATTTTCTGTGGCACTGCTGAGCTGAGGAACAATTGGAATTGAATTTGGGCAGCAGTGGATGTGGTACCTGAAAGAAGCACCTAAATGGAATAGTGAGTATTGGCAATAAAAAAGGGGAGCCGGGCGCGGTGGCCCACGCCTGTTATCCCAGCACTTTGGAAGGCTGAGACAGGAGAATTGCGAGTTCAAAGCCAGCCTCAGCAACAGTGAGACACTAAGCAACTCAGTGAGACCCTGTATCTACATAAAACACAAAATAGGGCTGGGAGTGTGGCTCAGGGGTCGAGTACCCCTGAGTTCAATCCCCAGTACCAAAAAAAATTCAGGGGAGGAGGTATGCAGATTTAATGATCCTTGACCTTTGGGTAAGAAGATGTCGCTCTATTCTCCTTTAATAATGTAGTACTTGCTGGCATTTTTGAGTACTTCCCATGGTTCTGAACTGTTTTAAACATGTGATATCTGTTAAATAGTTCAATCCTCACCATATCCAATGGGATATGTGTTATTATTCTATTTTAGAGAGAGGGAAATTGAGGCCTAGACAAGTAATTTGCCCAAAGTTACATGTCATCTTTTCACTTTTTCTCTCCTCTCTGTGGTACTTCTTAAATCATTTTTAAAGAAGAGATCTGAACTCATTTATCTTCTCCTTGCTCTTTCACCCAGTACAGTTTGGATTATTTCCCTCCACCCCTACAGTACAAACCAATGTACCCGTCATGGAGAATCAACCATGACCTCATAGCTTTCAGTTCCGCTGACCTATTTTTTATCCTTCACTCCACTTCCCTTCTTGGAAGTGCTTCCTAGCCTTGTCCCTTCCCTCCCCTTGTAGGGCAGCCTTGTCTCCTCCTGACTTTGCTCTTGTTTTGCTGGTCACTTGCCTCCAAACCTCTGAGTTGTTTCAGTCATTTCTTACATTTCTGGAAAGCTCCAGACTCTATGTTTCACTCTCTTCTGCTTCTGGTTCTAAAGCATTTCAGAGAGATTTAGGAGGTATGGGCAGCAGGATGTCGATCACCTGGGATATTCTTGGAGCTATTCCTGTCCACTTCCAAGATCCTGGCTGTCCTGATGTACCTCACACTTTGTTGGGAGTAGTAGCAGGAAGAAGTGCATTACTACCTACCTTAATGCCTAGTAACATTAACTCAGAACAATTTGAGAAGACGGAACTCGTTTTTCCTCTCCCACCCACAAAAGGATATATTCCCTCCCTCCCACCTTAAATAAATACTTCTCGCAAGAGTCACTTTGACCTGCCATTAAAAAAAGGGAGGAGGGTAATTGGTATATGTTGAAAATAATGAAAAGAGGAAACCGGAGATTGAGGAAGAGAAAGGAGGAGAAGTGGAATCATGGGCATACTACATTTCTGTGAAGCAACATTAGAAAAAAAATCTATAGAGGAAGCTCTAGCTCAGGAGCCATGTCCACTGGTGTATGTGGAGCTGAAGCCAAGCAGTGCAGGATGTTCTGGTATGCTGCCGCAGGATGTCACCAAGGACAGAGACAGGCTTGGCTACCCTACAGGTGCGGGGAGAAAGGGGTGCGTGTCTGAGATGGTGAACTCTGTGTGTTCCAAAAATTCCCTCCTTCAATTCCCTCCACTTAAGAACAATGATAATAGCCAACCTATTAGGGTGTCAGTAGTTTATTCAATAGTCTTACTGAATAATGAAAGTCCTATTTGCTGGGTATGTACTCTGCTAAGAACTCTACAAGAATTGTCTCACTTAACCTTTACATCAATCCCAGGGAGCAGATCTTAGAAGTAGACCTTTTTTAAAAATTTTTTCCTGCTGCCTTATAATTATATATACAATGATGAAATTCATTATCCTATATTCATATGTGCAGAAGTATATTCATTCCTTTTGCAAGGAAATCAAGATTTGTCAGGATGAAAAAATCAGAGCAAGGATTTGATCCAGGGCTATGTGATACTGAAATGAATGCTTTTAAGTAATCATGTCTAAATATGATTATCCAACATATTTTCCCGTAGTCATCAGGGAAATCCAAGTCAAAACCACAATGAGACACTGGTATGTACCCACCCAAATGACTGCCGTCAAGACTGGCAACACCGAGCACTGATGGAGGATATAGAGCAGCTGTAACCTCCATACATCATGGATAGAAGTGTGAAATGCTACAGACAAAAAGTTTGGCTGTTCCTAATAAACTTAAATGTGCTCCTGTCCATTGGCATCAGCAATCCTGCTCCTGTATATTTAACTAATATGAAAATACATATTCACAGAAAAAAAATCTGTAACAATGCACCTAACAGCTTGATCTGTGATAGCCCCAAACTGGAAATAGCCCAGGTAAGAAAAGAGTGAAGAAAAGAACTGTGGAATATTGGTACATTCTTTTAATGTAATACTACTTAGCAGTGCAAAGAAACCAGCTGCAAATACACTTGATGACTTAAATGCATCTCCCAGACCTTCTGCTGTGAGAAAAAAAAAGCCACACACAATGGTATACACACTGTACCATTTCATTATAAAGTACTAAGAGTGGCTAAACTAACCTATATGTTAATAAATTGGGAAGAGGGGTAGCAGGGACAGATATGGAATAGACTTGGTTCTTCTTTTTGTTTCTAAGGTGACAGAATATATTTTATATTTTAATGAGGCATGGGTTACAGGGGGTGTGCATTAGCCAAGATTGTATGGGTAAGATCAATATCAATGCATTCTAGCATGTGTAAATCTTTCCTCCAAAAGAACTAACTAAAATAGTAATAAATGGGAGGAGACCAGGAGAGAGGAGATTTAGGTGAGAAAGCGTGGATGAAGGGTGCTAGCTCCTGAAGCTGGGTGACAGCTAAGTACATGGGGAGATGGTGCACAGGTCAGTGAACTTCCATGTGTCTAGATTGTTCTATAATAAAACATTTTTAAATGAAATTATTGAATTCTCAGTCATCTGTTAGGATAATTAAAATACAAATGAGTAGTTGGTTTGAGGCCAGATTGCTGTTCAGCCGGGCCCAGTACAAAAAGCAAATCCCATTGTGTTTCTTACTATCTTGGAGATTTGATGAATTTCTCCATTCTCTGCTGTAGAGAATAGTTGTGAGCTCCTGAGGGTGGCTGACACGATCCTTTACACCAAAGCTTAAAACAGTGCATGGACCACTTTTAGACACACAGTCAGCTCTCCCTACTGTGAGTTCTGCATTCATGTTTCAGCCAACCATGGATTGAAAATATTGTAACATACTGCATCTATACTAAACACATACAGTCTTTCTCTGGTGGTCCTTAAATAATTCCTTGAACTATTCAGTACAGCAACTACTTACATAGCATCTATATTGTTAAGTATTATAAGTAAGCTACAGATGATTTAAAGCATACAGGAGGATATGTGTAGATTATATGCAAATACTATACTATTTTACATAATGGACTTGTACATCCCCAGATTTGGTTCTGCAGGGTCCCTATCAACCACAGGCACTGAGGGATGATCATCTCCATGAAGGTCATTATCCCATTAAAAGATTTGTTTTTAAATTGTATCCATACAGGGATCCAAACTGAGTAGATAAGTGAAAGAGTCTACAGAAAATTTGAGTTTTCAATTTTTCTATGTCTCCTGCAATAAGAAGAATCTCAAGATCACCCCAAGATTCTGACTTCCTGTATACCTGTGTTTTAGTTAACACTACATCACTGTGACCAAAATACCTGATAAGAACAACTTAGAGGAATGAAAGTTTATTTTGGCTCATGGTTTAAGAAATTTAGTCCATGGTGGGCCAACTCCATTTCTCTGGGTGCAAGGTGAGGTAGTACAAGAGAGGGCAGCTGGGAAGCAGAGAGACATAAGGGGAAACAGGCCACAGGGAAGATGAACTCCTACAGGGCACACCTCCAGTGACCCACCACCTCCAGCCACACCCCACCTACCTACAGTTACCACCCATTCCATTTAAATTAGGATGGACTGGATAGGTTACAGTTCTTAGAATCTAATTATTTTGCCTTGGAACGTTTCTGCATTAACTCAGGAACTTTCGGGAGATAACTCATATCCAATGTGTAACAACCTGCTGCTATAATACCTTCCCCTTGAATGTGGGCAGGGCCACTGCAGGTGAGAGGACCTCTCTGGTTACTGATCATTTGCCTCTGAGTTAATCAAAAGAGAGATTCTTCTTGGCTTAATCAGGCATTTGCTTCAAGAAAAGAAGTACCAGAGGAAGGTGCTTCTGCTGACCTCAGATACGAAGCAAACTAGCAGGTCCGGACAGAGTCCATGGAGGGACCAGGTAGCAAGGACAGGAGGGTGACCTCTAGAAGCTCTAAGTGTCTTCCAATCCACAGCTAATGATAGGATGTTTCCTCCCTTACACTTCCTCAAAGAACTGTTTCTGCCACCAATCATGTGAGTTCAACAAAAGCTCCCAAACCTCCGCTCAGATTATCAACCCTGCTGACTCCATGATTTCAGCCTGATGAGACCCTGAGTAGGGGGCCCAGTTAGGCCATATCCAGACTCCTGATCCACAAAATGCTTGAGCTGATCACTAGGTGTTGTTTTAAGACATCAAGCTCGTGATCACTTGTATGAAATAAATATAACCTCCTTCTTCCTTATCTCCTATCCCTCTCAATGTTCCAGTTGCCTTTAGATTTTCCTGCTTTCCTAATTAACATGTTATTTCCATGATGTGTGGGTTTTTTTTAAATTTTTGTTTTTGTTTTTCTTTTGTGGTGCTGGGGATTGAACCCAGGGCCTTATGCATGCAAGGCAAGCACCCTATCAACTGACCTATATCCTCAGCTCACATGATGTGTTTGTAAGGGCTGTTCCATTGCCTGGAATCCCTTTTCTAATGTTCTGACTGTGGAATGCTGCTCACCCTCCAGGACCAGATCAATCAACACTTCCTTTCCTGGGTGGCTTGTGCCAAGCATGAGTACATTCTTTTCACCTTCTACCATACTCTCCTTTCTCTCTCTCTCTTCCTCTATCTCTCTCTCTAGCATGTGACTGAGTTGAGAGCAGAAACTTATGGTATTTGTTCCTATCACTTATAACTAAGGCAGTACTCAGAATATAGTAACCACTCAGTAAATAATCAATGGGCTAATACACTTAATGTTTTCATTACAATGTTTCTGGAATTTACTCAATTCAGTTAGCTTCAGGGCCTCATAAAACTGCCATAGACAATAAAATAGTATGTTTCCTGACTTAGGTCAAAGGAATAAGACACACACACACATGACCTGTGTCATATGAAGTCTATGGAGCCAATAATGGTGGCCCTAAGATGGTGCATGCCTCTGTCATCTCCAGCTTCACTGTTTTTAGGGACAGTACCTTCCATTGTTATCAAGGAGGTTGGAATGAGAGAGGGAAGTAATGGCAGTGCCTGTCTTCCAGGCAGTTGGCCGTGAACACGCCTTTCCCAGCAAGTTGTTGCTCCTTGTGAGCTGTGTTGCACAACATCTGTGAAAACAGCTAGATGACAGGGCAAGTCACAGAGAAAAAAGGGCCATTGACAACAGGTCTTCCCTGTAAGGTCCTATGGACAGCAGAGTCACGAGAGATGCCAAGGCATAAAGGCTTGGTTGATGCTGTGTGCTGTGTGATTCATGCCAGTGTAGGCTCAACTATACTCCATGTGAAGCCCAAGGAAAATGTCCAGGCCGTCACTGATGTCAATGAACACATCACGGGGCTGGCTCTCCCTGTGAGCCAGACATCTACCCACAGCCTGCAGCCTTTCGCTCACACGAGTTCTCCCTTGAAGGGCTATATCAAAGAGGATATGCCTCCTTTCGTCATCCAAAAGACTTCTGTTGTTTTTCAGCAGAAGGATGTGTGTATGAGTTCTGCAGAATTCCACTAAATGGGGGCCAGGCTTATTTCCCCAACATGCTTAGAAGCTAAGCCACAGTACAAATGGTAATTCAACGCACTAAATCATTTGGTATCAATTAAACACTCTTCTCTGAAGAAATCTTGTCTGTTTCATTTACACCATTCAAATCAACTTGCAGAGAATGCCAGAGCATCTATAATATTAATGTCCACCTGAACTTTACACAAATTTAGACATTTTGTTCTGGTTGATTTTCTGAGATTATGTTTGACTTGGATGCATTGTTTTGGAACTCTATTTCCTTTAATAGGGAAAAAGAATAATCGATCATTGGATCAATGTAGGGGTTCATATTAAGCTCTTTATTTTGAATTGAACATGTTGAGGAGATGGGGGAGGAAAGGTTTATTGGAAATAAACCAAGGCTGTGGAGAAACAGCCTGTTTGTTCTAGGTTGCAATGTCCTATTGGTTCACATTTGAATCATTTATGGGCTATATTCAGTAGCACTGTGATCACCTTGGGTAAAGGTCACAAACTCTTCCCTTGGCAACCAGCTCACTGTGGGACTTTCCAGCACTTCCCAGTCCCTACTGCACTCAACTGAAATTGTGACAACACGCATCTTTGCAAAACATTGCCATGTTCAGAAGTGGAACGACTCACGTGTTCTCCATTCTGTGTTCTGCCTATACCACAGTTGTCTGCTCACCAGTCTGATTGCTTTAAACATGGCCTAATGGTTTTCAGACCTTAGTTTAGTCAGTCACACTGATTTCCAGGATAAGAGATAATATGGCCCAGAGATATTAGAAAGAATGCTGTGTCATGGAAGTTCATGAATTTCCAAACATGGCGGTCTCCATTCAAGTTGATAAGTGCTTTTTTTATGTTCCCCATTGATTTTTTTCATTAAATATGGTGAGAAACATAGTTGATAAAAATTTGCTTGTGACTTAGAAGCTATCAAGGAGATTTTACAAAATGTTCTAAATTTCACTTACGTTCATTCCTCAGTTTTAGCTTTTCTTAGTACACTTTAATAAAAAACCATGGCCTGACCAAACTGAATTTCAAAACAGCAAAAGTCTAAAAGGTGATTTATGATGAGAAACAGGATAAATAAAAGAAATTTTATAAAAAGAAGACAATCTCTAACTTTTGCAAGTTAATCTCTAGAATCAAGCAAGTAGTCAATAAATACTTATGTATTTTCATGCACTATACATTAAAAGCCACTATACATTAACTGATAAATAAGGAAACACTTAAAATTATCCAGTGATAGAACTTGCTTGTTAACCATTCAGATGTAGAAAAATTCTTGTTTTTGTTTGTAAAGCTGAGTTTGTTTTATTGTATTGTTCCTATTTATACTAAAAGAATGAATATGAATAAATAGAAACAAAACTATTATGAATTGTAAACTTTCTAAATCCAATTTTATTAAAAGAGAAATAAAATCATTATAATAAAATGGCATCAGATAGTTATTATACTGGGTCAGGCTGACTGTCCTGTTAACTCTTATAGAAAAGAATTAAAGAATTGCAAGAAGTAATGGAAGTACATTACCAAAGATTATTCTAATAGCAGAATTTAATTAGGAAATGCTATACTATTTTTTAATCTCTGATAATATAGTATTTTTATGTGATTTTCATACTTTAGATTGTTATACTTATTTTCAGGGAGACATAATATTTAAAAGAAGGTATTAACCTTAGTTGTCCAAAATATGTACATTGAAACAAAACAGATATTGTTGAAATCTGAGCTTCTCTACCTTCCTAACACAAGTTACCAATTGTCTTTGAGTATCAATTTTCTCACCTGGAAAATTAGGAGCACCCAATTTGTTTTGTTAGAGTTGTTTGTGAGAGGCAAAAGGTAGCACATGTTTTTGAATATGGAAAGAACCCTTTATGCACTTGGCCTGTAATGGACTTTTAAAAAAATGTTAGTGTTATATAAAGAGCTATGTATCATATATGCACAAATTGTGGGTGAATTTCTGAATTTATTTCTGAGATAAACTAAAATGTATTTATAAATACAGGATAACATGCTCCATTGTATGCTGGTGAGTCATGCTCCATTAGAGAAGAGAAGGTCGACCTGTTCTTAATCACTGTGCCAATCCTGGAGAAAGGTCACGGAGGCTAATCACACCCACCTGGATCCCATGACATACAAAGCAACAGCAGACAAACACACTCTGCCTCATCTCTTAGTTAACTCACCCAAATGAAAGGCAAATGAAAAGGGGCTCTGTATCAGTCAGGGTTCTTTAGAGCAAGAGAACCAACAGGATGTGCATATATACAGAGATCTACGTCAAGGGATAGGTACACATGATTATGAAGTTTGACAAGCACACAATCTGTGAGATGGACCAGCAGGCTGGAGACCCAGGGAAGAGTAAATGTTGTTGTTGTTCAAGTCGGGAGGCTGTCTGCTGTTAGAATTCCCTCTTCTTCTGGGGAGGACAGTTTCGATTAAGGCCTTCAATTGACCGGATGAGGCCCATGCACATTATGGAAGTTAAGCTGCTTACTCAACATTAACTGATTTAAATATCAGTCTCATCTAAAAATTCATTCACAGAAACATCTAAAATGATGGTTGACCAAATGTCTGGGTACCGTGCCCTTGACCAGCCAACATATAAACTTAACCATCACATATATCCTTAATAGATGCAGATGAGCACAGTGGTCAAGATTTCAAGTTCCAAAACATGGTAGAAATGTGTTCAAACCCTGACCCTTCAACTGACCAGCTCTATGAAAACTATATAAACTTTCTGGACATCTAAAAAACAGGAAATCAAGACACCCACAACATATGACTATTCAATTGCTGTAAGAAGAAAATTAAATAATGATGCAGTAGAGGTATTTAGAACTCCACATGACATGTATTCAATAACTAATAGCACCTTTTATGGGAGAAACAAAAATAAGAAGTATGATTAACTGAGGATGCAGGCAGAAGATCTGTTGATGGCTCTGCCCTGGTTGGGTCCTGGGCCATCTTTAATTATATTTCCACCAAGTAGTGCCTTTTTATCATCATTCAAAAAATAAATAAAGCACCCTATTTTCCTAGTTTTTCAAATGCACTTCGCACTCTGATCCTTTTCCTCTGCCTTTTCCCTCTTGCTGTCTGCACAGTGCTCTCTTCCTCTGCAAGTTCTCATCACAGAGAATTGCCAGGTGTATGTCAATAGATGTCACAGGAATCACAAAGGAAAGGAAAAGCTTTCTGAGCTTATCTGTATTCTTATCCTTGTAATCACAAAAATCACCCACTCTTTCTTTTTCAGTTAAGAGGCCAAGTAAGTGAGGCCTGCAATTGAACCTCTTTCTCCAAGTAAATAGTTTAGATGGGAATTTTCATTAATGTATTTGAATAGTAATGTAAGAGTGTAGCTTTCCAAAGGTGACTACTAACGTTTTCCATGTGTATATTGTTAGACTCACAAACACACATACATACATGCACACACACACACACACACACACACACTCACACTCTCAGTTCATCTTACAGTTGCAGGATTTCCTGGGAGTCTCTTGTTTCTATACGCATAAATCTGCAGCTTTCATTTGCATACTAATCCTCAAAAGAAATTTGCAAGACCCCATTCCGCATCCCAAGCTACATCTTCAGAAAAACTACAAAGTGTGGGTGATAAACACAGTAGGCTATGCTTTCACTTTAGACTTTGCCCAAGTTTACTCAATTTTATATGTATATGGACATTACTCCTAGATTAGATAGTTGAGTAAATACATCTTGATTCTTCTTAGTAACCATGTACAATATAATAACACCTAAATTACATCAATAAAGTGTCCTAGAAAATCTCTTAAAAATCAAGACATCTGGAGTATAAGCCATCAAAAACTAATTGTATCATAAATGTATTGTTATATTTATTCAGTTGAAAGAATACTGGATGAGCCGTGAGTTCCACTTCTTGATCCATCACAGACAGTTAATTGTGATTATGTCAATTAACCTTTCTGCGCCTCCTTATTCATCTTGATATCAGGCTCTTTGCCTTGGTTAATTGGAATATTGTAAGTGAAAGCACTTCATAAAACTAATGTAAACTAATGGAAAATGCCTAGTAGTAAGAGCCAGTAGTTATTGAACACTTAGAATGTGGCAGGTCCTCTTTTGGTGTTAGGTCTGTGTGCTTGTCACTTAATCTGAAGGAAGAATTATCCTTTCCGTGCTGCTGATGAGCAAAGTGAAGCTCTAAGACATAAAGTACCTGAACACGTCACAGCCATGGTAGGTACTAAAACAAGACTTCCAATCCAGGTATGCCAGTCTAATGTAGAGTTTCTATCATCTTCTTGATGAGGGTTTTAAAAGATTTCTAAAATTGGATCACCAACACCAGATCATTTTGCAGAAGATGATGCTAAAAACCAATGAATGTAAAGTTCACACTGTAAAATAGTAGACACGTGACATTTGTCCTACCATCCACATCGACGGTTTCTTTCCTGAAGGGAAATGATAGGCGGAAGAGTAACATTTAGTGAAGGGTAGAATGGGATGTGAGACCAGATATGAAAAGCCTCCAAAGCAACAGTAAAAGCCTCAAAATATGTATATTGCAAAGACGGAGAGGCTAATGGGGAAAGAAGGAGAAGGATGAGGTAAATATATAGAACCATGCAAAGACGACGATTTTATTTCTTGGCTTGTGTTTTTCCTGTGTTATTATAGAAAGGATAGAAGGAAGTTGGGGAGATCACTGTGAGTTTTGGAGACAGGCCTGAGCCCAAATCCCTGGTTTATATGGATTATGGCAAAACATAATCGACCACTAAATTCTGAGATTAATAAAAGGGTTTTTTAAAAAAATTCTTTTTGGATACACTGTTTAAGCCCATTTAACACTTATCTGCCAACCCTAATACAATGAGAAATAACAAGAAAATAATTGAGACAAAGCTTTCAAGATTTGCCTGACAAATTTCAAAACCAAATCAAAACAAAACAAAACATCTAACTATTGATGTTTATCTGTGATGAGTTATCAGACTATGAAGAGTCTGAACTGGTTGAAACTTGCATATTGTGAACAAGAGCTATAGAAGCAACAGCTGCTGGCTTCTGAACTAGGATGTCAGATTGGACATGAGCGTTCACTTCAGCCAAATAATCAGCTTTGTATTTCCATCAATTCATTCTGGAAATTTCTGTACTCTGCACCTAGGTCAATAAAAATAACTCTTGAAAGATATATATATATGTGTGTGTGTGTGTGTGTGTGTGTATACACACACACAGAGACATATATATAAATATGCATATAATATAAAATATATAATATATAAAGATATATATGTATTATATATATTTTATTTTAAAAATTAGAGAATGGGGTATTTGACTAACATGACATGTTATATGCAAAGGAGAAAATATAGAAGGAATCAAAGAAATAATCTAATCACTTACAATATAAAAATCCAACTTTCAAATTGTTTTTCCCAAACATTAAAATCCAGGAAAGGATAAAGCATTTGTCTTTGAGTTATTTATTCAATCAATTTATAAAAATAATGCTGCCTTTCTCAGTACTTTTCCCAGGCACAAGGACAAAAAAATGTTCATGAAAAAGCACAATAGTCAATCCTACAGTTTTATATGAATTTACTGCCTTATTCAAAGTTCCCTTCCTTTGCAGAATTCTAAATTTTTTAAAGTATTTAGCACTGGGCCCTGATGACCAGAAACTAGATTTAAGTCAAACTGACCTAAGAGGATAATCTTAGGTTTTCTGATGGAGGAAAATAAGAGTGTATTCATCATTAGCACTATTTCACCAAGAACAGCAGAGCTGTATTTCTTACCATCCTAATGGAGACTCATTCAGTAAGCACTGTTATTTCTTTGCAGGCTTGACTCCCTGGGTGAAGAATTCTACTTGATCCCATTTGTAGCTCTGTCAAAGTGCCAAGAGTCCTAAGCAATGTAAATGTGTAACATGAATGAGAATTGCTATTTTAATGTGGGCTGGTAATTACACATATCTCTCAGTTAAACTTCATAACAACATTTCAGGAGGAAATTATTCTCTTCATTATACAGATGGAAAAACTGAGGTCTTGAGAATTTACATAACATGCAAAGGTGCGGTGTCAATCCATAACTATTACAGTAATCGTTCCTATATTACTTAATAAAAAATGAAATGATTGATCCTGGAAATGTATTACATCATAAAAGCTGGAAACCCATTGTTTTACACAACAGAACATCTTATTCACTGAAACATTAGCACTCATTTGTGATTTTATAGAAGGTTAAAAAAGCAGTTCTGATAAACCACGCAGGAATCCTGACATCAAACATTTCAAATGCATACTTGGATATGTTTCCTGGGAATACCGGATCCTCAAAACTATGCTTTAAAAAAAATCTTTCATCAATGATGTAAATAAATTGCCCTCAAATTGAAAGCTCTTGGTAAATAATCATTACTTTTAAGTTTAAAAGAGAAATCTCTTAATTGAACATGTATTTCAATCAGAACGAAACTACTAACTGGGACATACAGTAGTAGGGACTTACTTGTCACAGAAAGCTACACAGATAGGTTATCACTGAATAATGAAATCTGTGCCCAACACATAATTCAGCTGGTTACAGAGTCCTCATTCTTCAGGGCTCCATGTTATTCCCTAGAGTTCTGAAAAAGGATGGAATATTTTTTTCCCTTTGGGAAAATCAAAGGAATGTAAGTATGGAAGTAAGTTGATTCCCAATGAACCACATGCCATTTTAAAACAGTGTCCTTGACCAGTTTGACATGAAATACTTCACAATTTCCATGAAGACAAGCACAGGGCCATGCATCATATGCCTGGGTCCATCCGTTACTTCCTTTCCTTTCACAGCCTGTATATTCTATTTCCTTTATATCAGACTTCTCACTGTGCAACACTAGTCTCACTAAAGTCACTGGGTTCTTCTTGCTTTTTTGTGTGTGTATCATGGAAAAAGCATTATGAACAGAAAATATGCTTTTAAAAATTAATATTCTCATGCAAAAACCCAATGGAAGAGAGTTTAATCAGAACCATGCTGAGTTCAATGCTAAGTATTGAATTGGCTGTCAAGAGACTATTTTGTAATTTTATCTAATGCTTTTTGTGAAAAGGTTAAAAAATACTTTCTAAATCTTAAAGATGATCAGTGATACTTTTTGGGGGGAATAGTATAACTTAAACACACAAACCTGTTCAAATGGAAAACAATAGAAACATTTCAATCCTGCTCCTGCAATATATTTAAAATAGTTTAAAAATATTCTTTTTAGTATCTTACAATTGAATGTAACCTTTAATATTTCAATTTATGAAAAAAGGAATGCAATATTTAAATCTTAGCCATAGTTAAGAAATTTTTCACAAATATACCAAGTCCTAGAAGTTCCAGATAAATGATACATATTCCTAACAAATGTTTTCTCAGGGTTTAACATAGTTCTCAGGAAGGTAGTCTTAATTGTCTGAGAGGTTGTCTTTAAATACTGAGATTCCCTTTCTACTTTCATTTCAGTCAAAAATGAACTTAACCCTGCTCCACCACATACCTCAGGCACTACTCCATTATTCCATGAAACAAATGTTTTAGAATTCACATTTGTGATTTTATAGAAGGTTAAAAAAGCAGTTCTGATAAACCACACGGGAATCCTGACATCAAACATTTCAAATGCATACTTGGATATGTTTCCTGGGAATACTGGATCCTCAAAACTATGCTTTAAAAAAAAACTTTTTTTTATGGAAAGGTCTCTAGAACAAGGGCTTTGGTCAAACTGGTCATCCTTGAATTAAAATCTTTAACTCATCAGGAGAATATTTGCCTTTTTGCAATTATCTCATGTGGCCATTTCATCTTGATAAAACATCAACTGTTTTTGGACTGAATTATATATTCCACTTTTTCAAATCATATTCCTAGCATTTGAAACTTTGAGTCATCATTAGATTTTTGAGCTACTATCACAGGCAAAGGGCAAATAGGAAAATATGTAAATTGAACTACATTATGAAACAAAGATATTTGCATAACTGGCACTCTAGACCCTAAAGAAACAAAAGATAGAAACAGGTGACCATTTCTAGGTTAAATTCTGCATTTCTTGGGTTGGATCCATACCATCAAAGGGCTGCTTTCTGCTGAGTATCCTTAAGAAGGTACCCAACTATAAATACCCATGAGCCAATCCCTCCCAGATTTCTTGCCTGGATTGTTGAAATTGTTGAGAGATTGGATGGGCTTTTTTCTTTTTTTCTTTTTTTTCTTTTCTCACCTTCCTTCCTTCCTTCCTTCCTTTCTTCCTTCGTTCTCTCCCCCCTGCCTCCCTCCTTCCTTTCTTTCTTTCTCTCTCTCTCTCTCTCTCTCTTCCTTTCTTTCTTTCTTTCTTTCTTTCTGTGTAATCATCTGATATTGCTAATGCTTACTTAGCCTGATCGATCCAGTCCCTGGGCATGAGGTATTTTCAGAGGCACACTGACTCATACATGCACTGAAGGACCATTTGGAACATTGCAGCCATAACCTACTAAATACCATCTGGATCTGGGCCTCATCAAACAAACATCTCTAGTTTCTATCTTTGGTTTCATCAACATGAGGAAGGGCAGTATATGATATTTACAATTTTAAAAAACACAGCTTTGTATTCAGTTGCATGTGAGCATTGGAACACAAAATTTTACAAAGTTGTCTACTACTTCACTTTAATTCCTATTAGCCCAGTGGACTCAATAGATTATTCCCTGACTTTGCTAAATTCTAAGGAGTAAATATATAGGGCCACACTACTGGGCTAGGCAAATATATGTAAGAAAGTAGATTCTGCCAAAGGACATTTGCTTCTTTTATTCTTCTCTAGTTTAATATAGCTAATCATTAAAACCTACATACATAAGAGTGTTGTCTAGGAAGCTCTGACAGATATTAGTCCAGAGAATGTGCTGTAGATTTGCATGCTGGGTTCCAAACCTTTCTCCAACCAAGTTGTTCAAATATGTACATTATAATGTTTGCATTAATATCTGAAATTCAGGAAATCAATTGCAAAGAAGACAGTCCCTGTTTTTTAAAGAGTTGACAATCTCATGGAATGCAATTTAACTCCAGGTGACAGCTCTTATCAGGGCTGCAAGAGCCCAAAGATGTCATCTTATGCAATCTTAGGGAGTTTCAGGGGGAGAGATTTTCAGAGGCATACTTCCTGTTTGGTAAAGTGATGCTTAAGGTAACTTTTACTGCATAGAGCATAACCGTATGAAAAAGAGTTTATATCATGTAGGTTAATTACTTAGACACTTGCTTCAGACTTCATATAGAATCTTTGTTTAGGTATGTAGTCCTTGGAGGCAGATTTTCCTATATGAATGAAATATAACCTTCAAAAGATAAGAAAAATCTTTAAACAATAGAAGTTAATCTTAACTTTCTAATATCTGTGCATTAAGCACAGAGTAATAGAGTATATGGTAAAAGTAAAAGATGGCAAATCTGGATTCTAATCCACCATGAACATTGATGCTGGGAAAATCACTCTAATTCCTTGTTATTGATTTCTAATGGGAAATTGCAAGATCTTTAAAATCAGAAAAACTTAAATCTGAATATAATATCTGACCTGTATTAGCTGGGCAAACTTGAACAAGATCCAAATGTTTCTTGGGGCTGAGGATGTAGCTCTGAAGCAGAGCATTTGTCTAGCATGCTCCAGGACCTGGGTTCAATCCCCAATACACTGAAATTTATCTGTTGTGTTCTGATTTCTACCATAAGAATAACAGGAACTATATCTGAAGGAGTTATTTTGTGAATGAAATTAGATGACATATAAGGTTCCCACACAACCAGCACTCTAAATAAATATTAATTTCTCCTTGAGGTGAAAATATTTTGAAGAATTTATAAGCTCTATTCAAATGTAGAAAATTGACCTTGTTATTTATTTATGGTCTGAACTTAGCTACTAAAAATAAATAACACAGAAGACTGTTCTTAATCAAGAAGTATTAGTAATTTTATAGCTAGCAATATAGTTTCAATATCTATTACCACATTTAGTTACCAGTTTGTTTCTAAGTGAGATTTTCTACCTTAATTAGAACAGCTATGAGTATTTCCACGTTGGTCTGCACTTCAGAAAATGCCAAAATTACACATCTTGCTATTCTCAGCAAGAAGTCAGCCTGAGACAACATAAATAATAGCATTTTATGCTTATATTTTTAAAATTGAATTTAATAAATGATTATCTTTAACAAGGATGCATGAATATAAGTCTAATTATTAATTTCTACATGTTCTGCCATGAAACTCGGTTGTTGTTTAATCTTTGGGAATGACTTCACTGATGTTCTTAGTAGGCTTTTTGGTCTAGCTAGACAGACAAGTAGCCTCTCTTCACATTCTCCAAAATAAAATTACTTTATATTTTAACGTATTAAATACAAAGAATGGTGCTAGGTCATAGCCAACTGTGCACATGCATTTTCAGCGTCCAGGAAATCCTCAAGATTCTCTATTATTTTAATATAATCTTAATTCTTACTAGGCCTAATTGCTTTTAGATGTTTTAGCTCCATTTTTTCTCCATTCTTATCATCTTCACACATTTCAACACACAAAAGCTCTGCAAGGTTTCCCTCACTGGAAGCAAATAGAAACTATAAGGTGGTAGAGACTTAGAAGTACTTAAAAGTTATTTTCCTCCTAAAGTGGAAGAAGAAGAAGAAAAAAAAAACCTTGGAACTGTTGGAGATGGCAAAACATTCATAAAAAATAATGACAGTATTCCAAGACAGTCTGTGATAGTAACTAAAGTATATCTAACTCTAATGATGGGATTCCCCACTTATCAACTCTTCAGTATATGACATAAGACAGTATCCTCAGTGAGTTATCTGTTTACAACCTGTTTTGTTAAAAATGAAATTTTTGGTCAGGTTGTTAGATGTGGCTCAGTTTGTGGACAGAATATAATTCTCTTCAGATCCCTCTTGAGTACCTATGAGCAAGTCTCTCTGATACATGCTATGAGAGACACACAAAGAGGAGGACAGTGTCCCTCCACTCAAGCAGAGATATCACCATCACCTATTGTTCCAAGTACAAAGAGGTAGTAAATAAATCTTTTTTTAATAAATGCACTATTGCTAGAGCTCTGGTAGAAATATAGACAATAAGGGAACAGAAGAAAAGTGGGACATTCCTGCTGGAAGATCAGAAAGAAGGCAGGATTTAGACTGAACCTTGGAGAAATACTAAAATTTTGCAGGAAAAGTGTGAATTTAGTAGAGAAGATGTGCAAGGCAGGAATGTAGAGATTATCTACAATCTTTCTTTAAATGGTGTGTAGTGTACCACGTGGTACTGCTTTTTTTAAAAAAACTCCATTTTTTTTCATCCATTAAAAAAAAAATAGAAAGAAAGAAAATCAAATCACACCACATCTCTGGTTGCTAAAACTATTTTGGCTGCTAATTTGATCAAGCCTCTCTGCACTCCAGTTTCCTCAATATATAAACTGAAGATCATAGCCCACATCACAAAAGGGTGGCTGAGAATTAAATGAGATGCTGTGCTAATGACAATGTCTGGCACTTACAAGGTTTCCAATAAACCATAATATAGTAGCAATTCCAAAAATAGCAGCTGTAGGGGGTTTGAAACATCAGATTTGCTTCCAAGGAATAATTGTGGGAATGTCTGAACATAAGCAAAGCGGCTATGTTTTCTTTGAATACACTTTGGCTGTACTCTCGTATTTGTTTCAGCCCTTTGAGATTTTCTGTCAAGTTAGAAGGAAGCGTAATGTTCAGTTTTGTTCTCCCTCAGTCTTAAAAGCATGTTCTATCTTAGATCAACTGACACAAATCTTAACAATTAAAACATGTCTCCATGATGAATGTAACATCTGATCTAACCCATCTGAAGTTAATTCATGCTGGAACATTCACCCATGGCGTTACATTTCAGAGACTTTTATACCATGTGAAAGGATTCAATTATGAATGTTCATAGTGTATATTTTAAAAGTATATTCGTATACAAATCATAAAACATCTAGATTCCAGGCTTAGAAAAGAATATTAAAGAATAGAAATTCAAACTGGCAGAAGCTGGACTGGATTGCCAAGGCATTCTCTCATTTGTTGTTTAGAATGAATATCACTTTCATTATCAAATGCTCACAAATAAAATCAACATTTTAATTATTTCATATGCATTAAAGAAACTAAAATGGACTGGTTTAAAAACCATTACATGTATTTGTCAAACAAAAGAAAATTTATATTTTAGCCTAGAAATTAGAAAATATTTTTAAAAATGTAGTAGCTAGAAGTGTGAATTTTAAAATCTTTAGCAGGTAACCATAAGAAATAAATTTTCTTTCTTCTCAAAAAATACTGAGTTCAGTGAAAAAAAAAACTGGAAATTCACTTAGATATTCACAATGCAGAGAAAAGGAGAAGAGAGTGACTATGCTCCTCCCTCCATTTGGAATAATTTGCAGTCATTTGGGTATGAATTGACACACTCAAACAGCAACAGTAATAATAATAATAGTAATAATAATAATAATAAATGGATTTTGTGTCTAAAATTATTATTATTTCCATAAGAGTGAATGATAGTGGTTACCATGGTTAAGGCATCTTGACAAAATGTGGCGATCTTCCCCATTTGACTGAATGCTTCACTTTCCCAGCTTGGCCATACTGCTTGCCTTGGAGGCTCTGGCCAAAGCATAGAAGATAACAAAACAAGATACTGGGTGAGTCATGAGAAATGAAGGGAAACGCTTATCATACTTTTATAAAGTATGATTTTCTTATGAAAACAAAGGAGGGAAAACTTACAGTTGAGACAGCTTAATCAGAAATGAAAATCATTTGGTTTTCAAATCAAGATTGGCTTTTAGAACTATAGAGTCCACAAAAACACTCACACAAATATTTCTGTGGATTAACATGAAATCGATCCCTCTTTCCGTACCATGCATGAAAGTACAATTTCTTCCTTTTTCAAAATTACCTTATAGTAGACAGTGAGGAAGGAGGGGTTCCTTGCCTGTGTTGCTGCTATTCACACTGGATTCCCCTGAAAGGATTACAGAATGATGGCATTAATTACAATTTCAAAAATAAGCATTATCCACAAAGTATTTTTCAAGGTGATTGTGTCTATATTACTTCATTTAGCCACAGAAACCCTATGGGATACTTTGAGTAGGTATTATTATCATTTCTACTTTAGATGAGAAATCATAAATGTGAAGAGATTGATTTACTCAAGGTCCGATGTACTTCCACCTGAACTTAAGACTCTATCCCCATTCATCCTTATCTAAGCTTCTGGTGAGCTTCCACATAAAGTATGGATTCTCTGCCTTCGTACATACAACACAACTTTAAAAGAGTTGCGAGAAAAATAATGAAATATACAGATTACACTTGAGAATGCCTTTTCATATAATTGATAAGTCATTTTCCCCTTCCAGTAATTTTTCAAGAATTGTTATCAAGGTTGTCCTCAAATAGAAAATTTGTAGAAAGGTATTATAACACAACAAAATTAATTTTATGTGTTTGGTCTACCACAACTCAAACACTTAACAGCAAGATTATTCTAGAGCTCCATATTGAAGTCAGGAGAGCAGATGCTCTAAATCAGCTTCAAGGCAGTACAGAGGCCACTAGCCATGTGCAGCTACTTAAGTTTAAACTAATCTTAATACATGGAATGAAATAAAAATGGCAGTTCCTCAGCCACACTAACCACATTTCAAGGGCTCTACAGCCACAAGGGGATAGTGACTATTATATTGGACACCATGAGTACAGAACATTTCCATCATTACAGAAAATTCCATTGGACAGAGCTGGCTTAATGCATGCTGATGACATCAGTGTCAGCCTGCTTCTTTCTCAAGCAAATCTAACACTGAAAATAGAAGACGTCTTATGGGGTAAGTGGCCTCAGAGAGGTGTGTGTGCTTAAAGTGAATCATGAATCTATTGTCCCCCAAAATACCAGGAAAGCCAGAAAGCCACAAATATGGGTAGTTACATAGATTCTCCTAATGCTGGAAAAAATAGCACTGCTTATGTGAATATCAGTCAACGTGAAGATCATTTCTATGGTATCCTGTTGTAGCAGCAGCAATATGTGATTAAAAAGAGGCCTGAACAGAGAAGCTGCAGTTTCTGGGGTTTTGTGGATGGAGCTCTAGAAAACATTTTAGCATTTGGAGTTAGAATGTCAGGGGAGGGAGAAGGAGAAGAGATAATCCCCATGACAGAAACCTGTGCAAGAAACTAGCAGAGTCTATGAAGCACCCAGGGAATGCTCCATGGGCTCCACTGGGGGATTGACTTTGAGCAACCAGATGGTTACTTTGGCTGAGAACATGAAAATAGGGAAAATATGAACTCTCCAGGAGAAAGCACTGGATATTGTCCTTACCTAACTGTCTGCTGCAGATGGCCAGGCATTAATAAAGTATGAAAGTAGGTTGATCTGAACAGGCAGTGGTTTAGGGAGCTGGGGTGCACTCAGGCTGGAATCCTCCATCTGTCACTTCTTACCTCTCTAGCTGTGATCATGTGTTTGACCTCCATGAGCCTTAGTGCCAAATCCTATTCATTCTACTAAAGACTAAACTCATAAAGGGCATAGAACTTAGGTAGGGTGTTGAAGATGATTCAATAATAGATAAGCATCATATGATTTCATGAATGCAATGATGGACATATGTGCAGGCAATCTATATGCCTGGGGAGGCTCACAGAGTAGGGGAGGACTGTCTTGAGGAGGAAGTGAAAGCTGGGCTGAATCATGAAGAATGACTAGCACTTGTGAAAGGGATAAATAGTCTAGGAGAGAAGAGAGAATGAGTAAAAGAATGGAAAAAAATTATATGAAAAGCATAATATGTTTTCAAAAGATCCTTTTGCACTATGAAAGGAAAGAGACGTTTATAAAACAGGAACCACTCTATGACTGAACAGGTAAAGAGTTAAATGAATTAAAGGAAAAGAATTCAGTGAAAGGGAAAAGAAACAAACAAAACATGAGTAGAAACACTAAATACATTTTTTTCCACCAAGAATACCTCTTTGTCTTTATGTGCTGCCTCTGCTGTTTATTTGACTCTGAACACCACCATTTAGCAGTTATGTTCATAGAAACTTCCTCTTCTTTCTGGCCAAAGGGTCACATCAGTGAGTCCCTGAAAACACATTAGGCAAGCAGACTCTTTCAGGAGCCCAGAGTTTCAGGGATCTTAGCAGCAACCAGCACTCCCCCACCAGCCCTTTGCCTGCCTGCAAGATGCCTTCTGCAAGCACTGGAAACGCCTCTCCTTTGCTCTTACACCTAAGGGTGGACAGTGTGTGGCCTCTGTATGGTATGGTTAGTCCTTATTGAGAGTGAAGCTGTCCTTGGATTTAAACTCTAATCAGAATCACAGACTCATCATTCTCCTCTTTTTTATCATTTTTTGTATCTGGATATTTCTTATTTGGAATCCCAATGTCCCTGGGGTGATGTTCAGAGTGCAGCAGCTCACTTTTTACCCCCTAGGGAAGCTACCCTGTGAATCATAAGCCCATACCCCTGAGGAACTCTCTCTCTGGAAGATGGAACCCAAAGATGTGCTTTCTTGAAGAATATCCCCAAGTTGTGATTTCTACTTAATTTTTGATAAACAACAAAAAACTTGAAAAGCATCAAGTTGCTCCTGATGCTATTTGCTATTGGCAATAGCTGACGCTGGAATGATGCCGAAGGCTCCCTGAGACTGTTCACAAACTCTTGGAGAAGTTACACATATTTTCCACGGGGATGTTGGTAAGCAGGAGTGTGGAGAGTGAAGGTCTATATTTGTTATTTCAGATCCCTCTGCTCATTCTTCCACCACTGCCAATCAGAAGTTAATTCAGACAAACATCACATTCACATTTTGTGAGGAGACATGGGTCTATGACAGATGTCAGCAAACTTCCACCTCTAGGCCAAATCCAGCCTGTCACCTCTTTTTATAAATAAAATTTTATTGCAACAGAACCATATTTATTTTTCCATATATATTTGTCTGTCTATGGCTGATATCATGCTGGCAGTGTCGAAGAATTATAACAGAAACTATATAACTCACAAAGCATAAAATGTTTACTATCTGGCCATTACAGAAAAAGTTAGACTTGATTGGAGATAAAGAAGAGACAGACTTAGCTGGGCATGGTGGCTCATGCCTGTAATCCCAGCACTTAGGGAGGCTGAGACAGGAGAATCGCAAGTTCAAAGCCAGCCTCAGCAACAGTGAGGCGCTAAGCAACTCAGTGAGACCCTGTCTCTACATAAAACACAAAATAGAGCTGGGGATGTGGCTCAGTGGTCAAGCACCCTAAGTTCAATCCCTGGTGCCCCCTTCCCCCCGCCAAAAGAAGAAGAGACAGACCTAGGAACAAGTTGGCTCAGTATTGATCATCTCCCAGTTCATTTGACAAATACTTAGAAGAGCACTTATAGGGTATCAGACTCTGAGGAGACAGCAGAACCCTTAATACCATAGAACCCTTAGCCTCAAAATCTTACATTTTTTTTCCAGTTTTGCTAAAATATTGCTACTCAGCTTTCTTCTTCTATATTTGTTAAAGGGCACAGACAACAATTGTCATAAACTAATAGCCATAGGATAAGGTGTTATTCCAGATTACCAAGTAAAAGACAGCATCTATAGGTAAGTTCAGTAAATATGTACTACATTGAAATAGTCTGTGATTGGAGACAAATGAAGTAAAATTATCCTCTCCCTGAATGAAGAGAGTAACAAAGGCAAGTGGTTCTGTGGACTTGAAATACTTTTGTCCCAGTGTGGTGGTAGCATAGGGTAGGGACAAAGAAGGCAATGGACTTTAAGTGTCAAGACGAGGCTATCCTCTTGTGAAATATCTGTTTCAAGCTAATTGAAAGTGATGCTAACCAGCATTCAATTCTGTTTCTAATAATTATCATCTAGAAAGAAAGGTATACGAAAAAGGAGAAAAAGTACTCTCCACCTTTATGATTTTAAGAAGAAAAGGAGAATCTGTACCCAGCCCATGGAGAAAAGAACCCAGTTGAAGAATTCATGGGTGTTGAGAAATGCGAGAAGTGTTCATGTGTATAAGTACATATTACAGGCTGAAGATGCCTGGCCTACTAATTCAGATTCTCAGTCTTGTGATAAAAAAGAGAATGAGAGGGAGAAAACCTGGATAAACTTACCATTTGTATAAAAACCTGGACCAAGATTCCCTACTGTTTTTGTACAATTTTAATCTCTCCTAGGCCTGATTGCTCTTAGGTTTCGGCTCCATTTCCGCCCCCAGCTCCCATCCTTATCATTTCCATCCATTTCAGCCCATAAAAGCTCTGCAAGCTTTCCCTCACTGGAAGCAAATAGAAACTATAAGATGGTAGAGACTTAGTAGTACTTAAAAATGTTAAAAATGATTTTCCTTCTAAGTTGAAGAAGAAAAAAAACACCTTGGAACCACTGGAGATGGCAAAACCTTCATAATAAATAATGACAGTATTCCAAGGTAGTCTGTGATAGTAGCTAAAGTATACATAACTCTAATGGTGGGGCTCCCCAATTATCAGCTCTTCAGTGCATGACACAAGACAATAGCCTAAATGAGTCATCTGTCTACAATCTGTTTTGCTAAAAATAGAATTGTTGATGAGGTTGTCATATGTGACTCAGCGCATGGATATAATTATTTTCAGATTCCTCTTGAGTACCTATGAGCATGTCTCTCTATACATGTTATGAGATACACAAAAATAAGTAGATAAGGTCCAAATGAAAACCCCTTTTGAAGCAGAATAGTAAGTCCTGCACTGCCAACTCCCAGAGACAGAGAGGCTTGCAGGAAATATGCTGTTCACTGTCTAAACTACATGAAAGCATTAATCTTATTCATCAAATGTGTATTTGTGCTTATGGCAGCAGTAGAAATTTAACTCATGCACAGAGATAGTGTATAAAACTGTATAAAATGCAGAAAAAAAGTTGGTTGTGGGATCTTTAAAAATCAAACCTGACTGCATTAGTTAAATCTTAATAAGTCCCTAAGTTTAAAATAGGAATTGGCTTATTTTCAGGTCACCTTTATCAGATATTCAGTTAGTCACAGTAGTTCACTACAGATTTCTCTTCTCAAGCATTTTCCTAAGAAAGATTTTCTGATTTGTCACACATGTTCTCATTCATTGGTCCAGTGCCCTGGCAGAACCAGAGATTCTAAACTTGTCAAGAAGAGGGTTTCATAATTCATCATGCATACTATACTCTGCTTGGCGCCAAGAGCCTTGGCTTGATCCAAGTGCATGTGCTTGGACGTTCACAGTTGACTAAGAGACCAGATTTTTGATAAACTAATGTAGGACAAAAGGAACGAGACTGACAACACAGGCCCCACGGTTGAGGTGGAGGAGGAAAGACTCAGGAATAAGGATACTTAGAGATGGGGCTCCAGTGAGTGCGGGATGTGCCCCTTGATGGGCATCCCAGGAGACAAATGTGTGACTGTGCTGGCTGAAGAAGGTTGCCCCCTGCAGCTAGGGAAGATTATGCCAGAAGAGTGATGAGAGGCTTGGAAGGGAAGAGAGGGGGAGGACAGGAAAACGGGAAAAGGAGAGCCTGGGGAGAGACCAAATGTGCCTGGGACAGATCATTTTGGAAAACATGGTGCTGGCCAGCTCGCACAGGAAGTTCATGTTGAGTGCTCTCCTCAATGTAGGGCATCCATTCACCTCGCAAGGTTTAGGGCAGGTAGATAGAACGTGATTGACAGTGACGCATAGATCCACGTCATACTAAGGCTCTTTGGAAATGCCAGTTTATCTACAGAGGTAAAATATTCTGAGAAGTTTCCCTTTTCTACTGTGTTCATAATGATTTCAGCAGCGAGCCATCTGTATTCAAAATTAAAATTGGCTCCACCTGAAAACTTCCACCTTAGAAAGATGGGGCAGAATCACAAGAAAAGAATACATTTAACTCTTGTGGTTAAATCTAAGTATTCAGTCAGCCGCCTTCTCCTGCTGAATATTCAAATTGGAGAACCACAAAGGACAAAGAGAAAAATAAATGCAGTTCTGATTAGAAAATGCAAATTAATGCCTGCGTTCTGCCTAAATTCTCCCAATATATCCTTTCAGTTCTTTCCTTTCGTTACCATCTAACTAGAAACCTTATATAATTTTTTGTTGTCAATGTGGGTAGGTGAGTGAGACTCTCTTGAAATTTTCTTATTTTGAAAAACTGTATTAATAATTAAAGAAATGCAAATTAAGGCTGCAGAATAACAATTCCTCTATCAAAATGGTAAAAAGTCCAACACACTGATACTCCTTCAGGTTGTGACAGAACAGAAATGTCATGTAGTCTTTGAGAGCCTTGTCAACCTATACCACAGTTTAGAAGAAAAACTTGGAAATTTGTCTACAGTGTAAATCCTTCTGTCCCCAGTATTTTAAGTCACTGAACCTACTCTACAGAGATAGCCATACAATAGATCAAACATCTATGAACAAGTATGTTCACAACCAAATATTTCATGTATACTAAGAACTAGAAATTATTACAAGGTCCACCATGAGACAATTGGCTTATTAAGACATGGAACATCTTTATACCAAAAATACCAAACAGCTCTTCAAGGAATGAGAGACGATGACATGATTTGGAATTTATCTTATATCTTTTCAAAATATTAAATAGGGAAAAAAAGGAAGTCACAGAATAGCATTATAATATGAACCTTCTAGCCTTAATTTAATTAACCTATCTATGGATAGGTTGATGAATATATTATATGATTATTTATGCAAAGGAAACATGTGGAAGGAGTCACTATACAGCTTACACCTTTATTTCTGGAAAGCTGTAGGTCAAGTTTGCAGAGATGCTAGACTTTTAGTTTTTGTTCCAACAGCACCATTTTATCCTTCATTTCTACAGGTCTGTGTTCTTTTCATGATTCAAGAAAATGCCTCTCTATTTACTTGAACATTTTAGCTTCTTCCTTTTTAGAAATCCTATGATTTGCAGATTCCCCCTGGGGAAATGTCATCTCATCATATCTGAAATGCTTACCCTTCAGTACTGATCCTGCCACTTTGTTTCAGTGATTGTTACTCCAGGCTCCTGAAAAGTGGTCCCTGGCATGGATGGCAGCCTCCTGATTCAGCTTTCTCTTCTGTGCTACTTTTCTCCTGCTCTGGCCCCTCCTCCCACAACCACACACAACCTTGGAAGGGCTCTCTCACAGACAGCAGGGTGAAATTCCAATCCTCACTTCAAAATTCTCACCATTCTAAGCCGGGTGCAGTGGCGCAAGCCTGTAATCCCAGCACTTAGGGAGGCTGAGACAGGAGAATCGCGAGTTCAAAACCAGCCTCAGCAACAGCGAGGTGCTAAGCAACTCAGTGAGACCCTGTCTCTACATAAAACACAAAATAGGGCTGGGGATGTGGCTCAGTGGCTGAGTACCCCTGGGTTCAATCTCCAGTATCAAAAAAAAAAAAAAATTCTCACCATTCTGGCACAACCATGCCAATTCCATCCCCAACAATAAAGATAGATGACCTACTATAAGAAAACCTGTCACATCTTAAAATAGCAGTACTAGCAGGCTAACTTCATCTAGTTGGGTAGTTGTCAACCTTTACTGCACAAGAGAATCACCTTATGGGTAGAGACGCTGGAGCTGACCAAGACCAACAGAACCAGGACTATTTTGGATGTGCCACCATGACTAAGAATCTTGTCTAAGCCCTTAGCAGAAAGATAAAGACACTGAGTTCAAAGGAGGTAAAAGACTTGCCAAAGGTCATTCATTGATGTGCACGTTGCAATATGTGTTATTCGCAAGAGTTTAATTGTGCTTCTAGGCTGCATGGTAATGAATAACTCAGTGGAATTAAGTGTAAAGTTAATTTAAACTTGTTATTAAAGCACAAACTTGTTATTAAAATTGGAAAACTCACAGAATGTATTTTTTCTCTATTCTAAGACATATCTTCCCTGAAAAGTAGCATTATTGATGATGCTTCATGTTATTCCAAGATTAGAAAAACATATCTCATGCCACCTTGATTGTAGGTAAATGGATCCAGAGACCACCATGTCCAAAAGACCTGAATTGCCTTGATTGTCTGTATCTTAACAAACAGGAGGAATGATTCAACAGCAGATTTAAATGTCCTAATAAAAGAAGAGAACAACTCATGTCATCTCTGATAGAGTTTGGTATAAATTAGAACACAGAGTAATTTTTAAAATCATCCCCTGATGTTTAAATGTAGGAAATCATCTTCAACATACAAATCTTAAGTTTTTAATTTTTCTGCCAATAAATTCCAGGGCATGTCTAATTATTACACAATTTTCTTTAAAAAAGAAGAATGTTACTTCTAGAAATTTTATTTACATGTCAACTTTTCAATCAATAAAGCAGATGCCCCCTGCCAGCCCTTTACTCTGCCAAACATCATTATTGCACAGTACAGAAATTGTAGCCATTCTGCCTTCCCTTTAAAGAAGTTTGAGAGCCAGAGAATGCTATTGACTGTTTTTAGGTGAAATTCTGAAATTTCCCTTGCAATAATCACAGCTTCCAAATCTCAGACAACTGCACCACAGGGATTGTGTCATTAGCAGGCTCCCAGTTGACTAATGAGAAAATTGCAGATTAAAGAGGAGGGACACTAACCCTTTATAACTCTGAGACATTTTCCATCAAATGTCCTGATCTAAACAAAGCTCAGGTTAGGACTAAGGGTAAAGATACATGAGAGTTTGGCGACTACAAGGTAGAATCAGAAACACACTTGGCTATACAGAGATCTGAAAGCCCAGGTCTAGCACTTGCCTTAGTAGGTACAAATCAGCCATGCTAAAAACCCAGGAAATGTCTTTGGTCTGTTGCTGTGTTTTGTTCTTTCAGAGAAAACATCAATACCCAAAAACTTTTTAAAATTTTCCACAAATAATGGGAGTAAAATGGCATTTCAACTTGGGCAAGAAATACTTAAATCTCTTCTTTGAGTGGGGAAAATTTAGCCACTGCCCTAGGAGGATCCATTATCACGCTGTTTTTTTTTTTTTAATTCACTGTTTTTATTTAACGTTATTTATTTTAGGTTATTATTTTCCTACATAAGGAAATAGTTCATTTAAAGATGAATTTTTATTGCTATACTAGGGGAAGCCTTCCTAAAATTTTCATGATATGTTTCATCTCTTATTTTTATTTTAATGGCATGATGAATCCTCTGGATCTTTGCCTAAATCAGACAAGGAAGCATTTATGTATTCATTCAAAAACATTTTCAAGAATCACCTATAAATATTTGTTTCTAAATTCCTCAATATAGTGGTGCACGCCTGTAATCCCAGCACTTTGGGAGGCTGAAACAGGAGAATCACAAGTTCAAAGCCAGCCTCAGCAATGGCGAGGCGCTAAGCCGTTAAGACAGTCAGACCCTGTCTCTACATAAAACACAAAATAGGGCTGGGGATGGGGCTCAGTGGTCGAGTACGCCTGAGTTCAATCCCTGGTACCAAAAAAAAAAATTCCTCAATACTACTTGACTAATCCATGAAGTCGCTTGCTTTTTGCATAGTCATTTTATTGGATAGTTTATGACAAATGGAAAGAAAAGGATTTGTCACACTACCACTTTTCACAAGACTCACTTCCTATGGAGACAGTACTGGGAGTTTCCTCCTAAGCATTTCTTCAATTGGTCCCTACTTTCTGGAGAGTCCTGAGGTTACCCTGGCAGCCTGCTGATCCTGTGTAACAATCACGTCCTCCTCTGCTATGCACCTGTTTCACTTTGATTCCCTGAAGGTGGTCTTTTGGGAGAAAAGGTCATGAGATCTCCTACCAAAATCTATGTGGCCAAGGAAACAATATGTTTAAGATCCCATCACACTGAAAACTTCTCTAGGTCATTGAATCAGTACCTCTTCTGTTGCCCTATGATATCCAACTCCCTTCTCACTTTGACACAAGCATGTCCAAATTTGACAGAGCATATTTGTCCCTGTTCAAAGAAGTCTGTTGGGATGGGCTGAATTATGGCCCCCACAAAATTCATATGCTGAAGTCCTAATCTCCAGTACCTCAGAGTATTTAGAAATGAGGCTTTGAAAGGATTAATTAAGGTAAAATAAGGTGATATGTATGAGCCCTAATCCAATATAACTGGTGTCCTTAAAGGAAGAAATCAGGACAAAGACACCATATGAAGGAAAACCATACGAAGACATTAGGGAAAGGCAGCATCTAAATGCCAAGGAAAAAGACTACAGAAGAAATTGATCCTGCTAACCTCTTGATCTTGGACTTCTAGCATCCAGATCTGTGAGAAAAATAACTTCTGTTGTTTAAACCGTCCAGGCTATGGTAATTTGCTGTGGCAGTTCTGGCAAATCAATGCTATTATTTTTCTCTATTGAACAACTTAGACCACCTATTAGAAGCCAGGAGAAAGTGTAGGCAAAAGGTGAGACTGGAATGAAAGACTAATTTAAGACACTACTATAATATGAATCTGGAGTGACCCCCAAAGACCCACATGATTGGGCTGCAGTTCCTTGATCTTTCTTTGCTTCTTGGCCTCCTAGAAGTGAGCAGACCCTTTGCTATGTGCTCTTGCCATATACTGTGCTGCCACAAAGCAACAGAGCCAAGCAAACATGGATTCAAACCTCTGAAACTTTGATCCAAATTAAGCCTTTCCTTGATATTTGCTGATTATCTTAGGCATTTTGTCATAGCAATGGAAATTTGACTGATGCAGATCTGGTACGGTCTTAAAGGTATGGAAATCTTATTCTAAATGAAACAGAAGGAGTCTATGAAATTCAACAATAAGGACAAAACCCTTTGATAAGGTAATATTTGAAAGGTAAGGACATGTGCCAGACACATAGTGCATTAAAAACTAAATGAATGTTAAGAATAGGACTGAGGGAGTGCAGGTGACTACTTATACCTTCCTATCACAATATCCCATGTAACCTTAGCTTGTATTTAATATGAATACATAACAAATGTTGAATTTCTGGATCTAAAATTAACATTCATGCATCTTCAATGAAAAATGAAGCGTCAGTTCCCTGATGAATGACTTGCACCTCTTACCTAAATATAAACATTATTTCCTTTTGCAAAGTTGACTACTCAACAGACAAATTACAATTCCTCCGCATCTTGCATTTAGGATAATCTAAAAGTGTGTTTTCCCTGGAGAGTGATTTTTATGGATATATATACCATTATGTTATTATTATATAGAAGGTTAGGAAATAGTAGGTCAGGAGACTTTTTTTTCTTTTGTCTTAAGGCATTAGGTGCTATCAGCCTTGCACCCCTAAGTCGTTCATATTTCACAAGTGAATGTTAAACTTCTTGTTTGTGCCATTCTGTGAAATTTCTTTTTCCCATCAGAATTATCCAGTGATTAATAAAACCTTAAATAGGTCATAATAATGGCCAGAGATGATCATTTGTTGGCAAGTGCAATATTAGAAAATGGCACTGAATTTCAGAAATAGGAACATTTATTTCAGCCCACCTAGCTGAGAGTAATTACAGTACAACTAGAAATTTACTTGAAAATTTGCAATGATAGCCCTTATCAAGTCACCAAGTTTTACTAAACTATTGTCTTAACGTATTAAACATTTACCATTGTCTTTGGTTGTTTGTTCATTTGGTTGGTTGGTTGGTTGGTTGGTTGGTAGGCTGTGGTTTAGACTTATAAATAAAATGCAGTGAGATAAAGTATGCAAAATGCTTAGCACAAGGTCTAGAACTTAGCGAACATTTAAAAATGTATAGCAAATGAGTTATTGGGTGAATAAATTAAGGAGTGGGAACAAGAGCAGAAATGCAGCTGGCTATCAAGAGAAGAGCAAAACCATGTCCGAGACAGTTGTCTGGAACTCAAGTTATGTGTTCTCCCTTTATTTCTGCTTCATTTTTCTTCTAATCCTCTAACTGACTTTCTATGTTGCTTTGTTCCCCCAAGCGTCCATTCTTCTGAGTTTAAATCTCTGTAACATTTTAATATGTCATTATTTATCCCATGACTCAGAGATCTTCTTTGGTTTCCAGGTCCAGTTCTCTGGGATGAACTGATTGGCTCAGCTTTAATAAGGAGACCACCTACGGTCCAATTGGCTTTCACTAAGAAGCCAGGTTTACACAGGACAGCAACGACTTCTGAGTAAACTCCCTAGGTGTTTTCCATTAGCAAAAAGCCAGTTCTCCAAGAAAAGTAATTGCTGTAAGCTGGAAAGATACCCAAAGGCTGTCTTCTGATGATTAGGGGTGAGGACAATGGAATTTTACTGAAAGATAAATAAATAAGAGGACATCTCGACAAGGTACAGAGGAAAGATAAGAAGATGATGTCTTTAAATTGAAATGAAAAAGAGAGTTGGAATCAATAACCAGAGAAAATTTTTTCATTATTTAATCTCTCTGGTTATGGTGCTAAATGGACTTTGATTAAATATTACCAAATATATCCAAATATACATGTTTCAGATTAGTTGTATTTTAGAAGTTTTATTATGTTCATTTTATTAAAATATTTAAGTTATTTATAGATTTGTAGAATATACTTACATAAGGACTAGGAAATGTGAGATTCAACCTATGAATATTTTCACAATTTTTATTACTTCCTGTACATTTATAAGTTGAGCAGCACAAAAATCCATTTCAGAATACATTATTTTGACACTCTTTCATCATAGAATGGAAAGTACCTTATTAAAAAAGAAAGAAGAAAGAAAGGCAGCTAAAGTTAGGTTTCTGCTGAAGTAGCTGAGATCCAAGATGCTCCAGGCTACAGCTGAAGTTTGGAAAAATTTCAACCTGCTGACTTTTATCCTCTTTTGGACAAGATGGCTCTGGGTAATTTGGGCCTCTGGCTATGAAACATGAATCTGTCTATCTGCATTATTAATGGATGCTTGATGGGATGAATTAACGGTGACTTAGGTTTCTTCCCAAAAGGACCAAAAGGAAATTTCTTGAGATGGAAAAAGTCAAATAGACAGATATATGATAACAGCAACTAACGTTTATAGACTACTTACCATGTGCTAGGCATTACATCAAGTACTTTAAGTGATCTATTTGATTTTATATTTACTATCAACCTATGACATGGGTAAAATCATCACTGTATTTTACAGAAGGAAACATCAAGACTTGAAGAAGTTAGGATCAAAGCAGCTAGGAATAGAATGGAACAGAAATTTATATAGACCTTCATGTTTTATACTTTACTTCATCCTTTATTTTTAGGATTAAATTCCATGCAGAATCAACAAGTCATGGAAACAAGCCCTCCTCTCTCTGGGGCTGAAGGATACCTATATTCATTAAAGCAGGAGATGCAAATTTCAGGCTAGTTGTGACAAGGGAAAAGTTTTCCTATGCATTTATTCCATAGTTAATAAAATACATAAATAGCATCTAGATATTACACTTTCAGCTATTTCATATTGTTCCAACCCCAAAATTTGGGATTTCTTATTCATGAATAGGGTAAGAAGCAGTGAGAAGATGTGAATAGAGAAGTTATAGAGAATTGATAATTATCTGCAGGAATCACCAAGGAGCTATTCCATGAGGGAGGGAGAGTGTTCTAACCTTTCAAAATATTTTTTTTCAAAGTAGCCTGTAAACCCAGATGGTAATCCAACAACTTATGGCAAAATCTGACTGTGACCTCCGCCCATGGTGAAATCATGGCACAGCATTTTTTGCTTTATTTCAAATAGAAATACACATTTCCCCTTAATGTATGTACATAAATATGGATATTATATGTAAAGTACAGAAATATCAAAAAATCCTAAGGAAGGAAGGAATTTGCACATGTTTTTTATCATTTTTAAATGACATAGGCAGATATCTTACAGGTAAGATTTCAGTGACCTTGATCATCACTCTTGCTTTAAATAATTATCATAATTGATTATTTTTTTATTTTTTTATTATATTTATTATTTTCTGTACTTATAAGAAGAAAAATTAATCCATGAGTGTTATAGGAATTTCAGGTCCATTAGTTTATTTTCCCAGTGATATCCCCTTCCTCACCACAAGCTTCTAGATTTGCTCCGGGAATGTGGATGGGAACAACAGAGAGACAGAAACCACCCAGGAGCACACTAAATATGGAAGGGAAATAAGGACAAAGAGATTCTTATGGGAAAGAGAATGATTTCCTTATTTTACTCAACATTAACAGTTAAATCCAAAGTCCTCAACCATAAATTTATTTAACCCCACCCCATTTAAGTTTTCATCTGGGATACTCTGGTTCATCTTAATCAAAACAAAAAACTCATCACAAGTCTTCTATGCATTATTTTCTACATTAATTCATACATTCAATACTGAAAAATACAATCAAATTGTTCCAAATCAGGTATTTTCAAATCCAGACTTAAAATGAATTTGAATCTGTTGTTTTTTTAGCACAGCTTCTTTGCATCACTTTCTGCAGATTGCTTTTGAATGAAAACATACATAATTAACTTTTCAGTGTTCTTAGGGTTAACGCGGTGTCATCTCACATAAAACGAAGAGGATTTTCCATCATGTAGATCCATACAACTCTCTCCATCTCCTTCCTTTGTACCACAATTATCATATACATTACATCTTCAAACTGTGGGAATCTCATGGAAAAATATTATAGCATTGTATTTAAATAGTTACACAAACTTTGCATAAATCATGTAAAAATTAGCTTTTGCTTATCCAGACACATTCTAATGCTCTTTATTCCTTCTGAACTAAATGCTATCAATTTCTGAAATTCTTCTGAAACTTAAGAATTTACAGATCTCCTGGTGATTATTATTTTTTTTTCCTTGCTGGATATAGAATTCTTGCCTACAGTTTTGTTCTTTCAACACTTTGAAAGATATTGTTTTACTGTCTTCTGGCCTTCAAGGTTTTTTTTGTTTTGTTTTTTGGTTTTTTTTATCAGTGGAATTTCATGATTTCACTGTACGTGTCTTTTTTTTTTTTCTTTTTTTTTTTTTTTTTTTTTTTTTTTTTTTTTTTTTTTTTTTTTTTTTTTTTTTTTTTTTTTTTTTTTTTTTTTTTTTTTTTTTTTTTTTTTGGTCTCTTTCAAGACTTTCAACTCTTGTTTCCTGGCAGATTGATCACAATGTGCACAGGCATGGCTTTCTCTGTATTTGTCTTTTTTTGGAAACACGTTTCTTAAATCTGACAACTTGCATCTTTCACTAAATATTCTGGTACATTTTTTGGCCATTATTTCTTCCTACATATTTCCTGACTCATTCTTTACCCCTTTCCTTCTGAAACTCCAATTACACAAATGTTATACTTGTTTTACATTGATCTGTAGGTACCTGGAACTCTTTCTCAATTGATCTTCACATTGGGTAATTTCTATTCATCTGTATTAAAGTTTACTAATTCATTTCTATGTTCTCACTCTTCTGTTGTCTCATCTGATCTATTTCAATTTCAGGGTTTTGTAATTTCTTTTATATATATTTTATTGGCATATTATAATTATACATAATGGTGGCACTTTTGTTAGATTCTCATACATACACACAACAAACAACATAATTTGATTTCCCTGTACCCCCCTTTTCCTCCTCTCCTCCCTCACTCTGGTCCCTTCCTGTACTCTTATTTTCTCTCTTCTATTTTCATCAGCGGATTTCACATTTTCAGTCAAAGAACTTACATACGATTCTTTGAAATAGTTTAAATTTTTTTAAAAATATTTTTTGGTTATAGATGTATGCAATATCTTTATTTTGTTTATTTATTTTTATGTGGTGCTCAGAATCAAACACAGTGCCTCACATGTGCCAGACAAGCACTCTGCCATTGAGCCACAATTTCAGCCCAATAGTTTCCATTTTTCTACTAAGATTTCTATTTTTCATTTTTTGTGAACACATTTTCCTTTATTTTATTGTGCCTATCAATACCAGTGGCTTTCAATTCCTTAGCCTGCTAATCCAACATCTGTTTATTCTTGGAGTTGGTCTTGGTTGATAACCTTTTCTCTTGAGATTCATTTATAGTTTTCTCAAGTTCTTGTGCATCAATTAATTTTGATCTGTGTCCTAGACATAACGAATAAAATGAGAATGAGTTTTGTTGTTTGCATTTTAGCAAGCAAGTAATTCTGTTGGTTTCAAACTGAAAATTCTGTCTTCAGAGAGGCAACTGAAATTGTTTTTTCTTGGTTGTACCTCTAAGTGTCTACCCTACAAATGCATGGTTCAGGAGTGCTGTTGAATTTTAGGCAGAATTTACATACGAACTGGGGCTTCTTGTGTCTCACTGGGTACTTTCCTGGATCTCTCCTTGACTTTCTTAGCAGCTATAACTTTTCAAATCTATTGTTTCAGCCCAGAAATACCAGTGCCAATCACAGAAATGCAATAGTCATGAATGCCATTCCATTCATCCAAATATCAACTTCCCTCCAAAATTTGCCTGATTTTCTTCATTATATGGAATTGTAAGGAGTTTTTCTAAGAAATTGTCTAGAAGTATAATTATTATCTATAGGAGGATTACTATAGATAAGAGATGACTTGGCCATGTCAGAAGTCAAGCTTTAGATTATGAAATATAGAGAATGATTTCTTTTGGTATTCCCCTTCCTTTTTTTTCTTTTCCTTTATTTGATTATGGAAGTTAACTTTGAAGAAGATGGCTTATTTAAGGATTATTTTGATTTTTGTGTGGTTATTTCATTTTTTATTTATTTTTCATTGAAATGTATAGCTTCTTTTCAAACATCTGAAGCAAATTTACTAAGAGAATTGAGATGTCTCAAAATGTTTCGATAAAAGCAAAGGAAACCTTATGACAGAGTAGAGTAGGAGGTAATTCCAAATATATTAATAACTCATCAGATGATAGGAAAAGTTATGGATGTAGGGAAATAGAAGGAATAGGAGTTTGACCAGAACTCAAACCAGGTTTGGATTACTTCGAGATTCATGCTATTGATCACCCATGCCACATTGAAGAAGAATATTGACAGTAAAGATGAGAAAACACCACTTAATTTGGAGAAAAGAGGGGAAGCCAGTGCAGGATTTTTTCAAAGAACCCAATGAAATTAGGAAATGGTGCTCATTATATCATCTAATCAGAAGCCAATATGATAAAGGGTTTCTGACTTCTAAAACTGAAATGGCAATCCCTTTATACGGAACTAGACAAGTATCTTGAATAAAGAACTAAAGTTTTGTTTGTTTGTTTTTTAAGATATATTTAAAGAAACATTCTTTCTCTGAGATGTCAACTTCATTGCCTTCAACTGTAATTAGTTCTTATAATGGAAAATAAGATAAAGAATTTAGACTATTCAGAAGAGTTTCTAGAATGCCGAGTCCCGAAGGTAGTTGTAGCATCTCCCTTAGGATACCTATCAGTTTATCAGTAGAAAAGCACTTTCTAACCACCTGTTACACACAATCCCTGCTGGTGAATCATTTACACATTAAAGACCACATTGATGGAGGTTGACAGAAACAACCTACTGATCAACCTGAACAAGTGTTTGCATTCAATAATAATTTATACTTTGCATAAGCAAAGGTAGGTGCACTCACTGTGGGGTGGCAGATAGAGAGACTAGCAATTTCTTGTTTAGACAGAAACACCTGACAAGGAAGAGCTCATTAGGGTCTCTGGAGAGCGGCTGATAGCTGAGGAGCTGTCAGCTCTGTCAGAAGACCTTTGAAACTACTTCTTGTTTTTGAATCAGAATTTTCTCAATCACCAGCAGGACTCCAGAATCACACTGTTTGCTTCCTTGCCTATTTCGTACCCTTTAGAGTCATCAGAGTTTGTCCAAAGCTGTAGCTGTCTTCAAAATCTTTTTGCTCTGGTATGCATGCCCACTAACTGGAATCATATTTTTTAAATCCCCTTATTTATTCTTGTTTCTATTCTAGCTAATTACTATCAGGCCTTGCTTTGAAATACTCAGTTACTAACTACATGTGATTGTATGCACATGTGTGGGTATAATAAAGACACACACATACACACAGAGGAGAGGACTGACCTTGATTTTGTGTCTTTAAGATGAACATAAGGAAGATGGTAGGCATAGGGAACTTAACTTTCAAAAGGGGAACTTGTATTCAATTAACTGCTGTTCAAATGAAAAACAAAACAAAATAACCCTGCCGACAGAGTCTAGGTGACATACTCTGATGAGTTGCCTCTTAGGTATCTTCTGTTCAGACATAATCATATTCTAATTTTGTATCCTAGAACAAGACTCAGGAGTCAGAGATGTCACTCCTCAGCACCACCCTCCTCAGACCTTCCCAAGCATATTCCCGCTGCCCCAACACATCTACTCACAGAATCATCCTCATAGCAGTTACCTTTAGATCTGACTTCTATTTCCATTTTTGTATTTCCTGACAGCTAAAACTGGTACTTAGCTGAGGTAGGAAGGTTCACATCTATATATATGTTTATATATCTTGTGGTGGGTGAATAAGACAGCATTAAGAACTGCTACCAGAAAAGGCATAAGAATAATTATTCCCACTTTATAGTGGATTAAGAAATGTTCATTAGTGGTTCAAGGGCATCCAGTTAATAACAGAGGGTCTAAATTGCTACTCAGACCTAACTTTGCTTCATCTTAACTACTATGCTAGACTTTCACCCCTGAAACAAGCCTCTCTATCCTTGGTTGGTGGTTACAGGCTCCAAGGCTCACCATAATTCAAGAATCCCTTCCCCCAAATGCTGGTGCTGTGACTTGCTGGCAGAGTAGTAAGAGTGCTTGCCTGGCAAGAGTAAGTCCCCTGGTTCAATCCTTAGTAGCCCTCTCCTCACCAAATACCAGAGAATCCCTCCTGGTAATTCTTTACTGATACATGAATTCCTTTAATGAAATTACAAAATCTCTGTCTCATCTTTGGTGTGTAGTTACCTTGATTTTCTTTACTATCTGATGCTTTGGAAGTTTGGTAGTGGTTGAGTCTCTGTTCAACTTGAAACAGATATAATCATCATCTCCATTTTATAGTGACAAGAAATTAAGAGTAACAGTTGTATATAGTCAGAATCAAACTTAAGGTCTACTTGTCAACAAAATTTGAGAATAGATGCTTTATATTTACATTGTCTAGAGTTCTAGTCTATACTCTATGTATTTCATTCATTTATTTATTTATTTAGTCTTTTATTTAGTCATTTATTTTTTTATTTATTCTACTTAGGTATACATGATGGCAGAATGCATTTTGATTCATTGTACACAGATGGAGCACAACTTTTCATTGCTCTAGCTGTATGTGATGTAGAATCATATCATATATGCAGTCATACATGAAACTAGGGTGATGATGTCCATCTTATTCCACTGTCTTTACTGTCCCCATGCCCCCTCTCCCCTCCCTCCCCTTTGACCAAATTTCCTCCATTCTTCCCATGTCCCCTCCCCCACTAGGGATCAGCATCCAATTCTATGTATTTATTGAATAAATTGCCCTAAGTAACTACTGTCAGCACAGTTTCTTTCCTGTGCCAACTCTCATGCTAAGCCAAACTTTCTTATATGCTATAATACATTCCAGCCTGTCTTCAGTATCAGTCACAATTCCTACAAGAAAAGATAGCATGCTCAAACATCTTAGTTTTTTAATTAAATGACTCCTTTTCCCCAAGGATATGGGCCTGACTAAAAGCGACACATTAAGTGGAGAAAAATTACCCAGGGACTAGCAAAAATAGGAATCTATAATCACCCACTGGATCTAAAAAGGCATGGGAGAAAGATGGTGTCAATGGATCCAGCAAGAGTCAGAGCCTTGGAAGAGGGTCATCTACAAGGGCAGTGGCTACGAAGAATGGAGCCACTGTCAATGGAGATGATGCACGGAGAGAACAGAGGGAATCAATATACTGTCATTTCTTTCTTCCCATCCTTCCATCAACTGCTAGGCCCCCCAATGCCTGAATTCATGAATTCATTTAATCATGATCCAAATTACAAGGGAACTAAGGTGAATCAGGACACAGAGTAAGAAAGAAAATAGATCTACATGGGCCAGCAGAGAACCACCAGTATACCTCCCATCAAAATTACTCTTCTAGTAAACAATGGGACATTTTCCACTAAAGCTAAACATAAATTTATCTCATGATCCAGCAATTTCACTTCTTGGTATATATCTAAAAGAAAAGAGCACATACGTTCACCAAGCTCCATGCAGAGGAAAGTTAATAACGGCTTTATTTAAAAGTCAAAAACTGAAAATAACCCAAATAATCATTAATAGTAGAATGGATACATTGTGGTACATTCATAGAAAAGTAAAGAGTAATGAAAAAAGCAAGCCAGTGATAAAGGCAATAACATCAATAAATCTCACCAACATAATGTGTAGCTTAAAAAGTCAGGCACAAAGGAGTCCCACTGAATGATTGCATTTATAAGAAGTTCTAAAATAGGAAAAACCAACTTGT